>BLKR01009350.1:0-127176 GCA_011170035.1 Teleogryllus occipitalis
ATTTGCAAATTAAGATCCGAGATGGTTTTTTGAAGAAACCTACCGGCTGGATTGGAAGTTCTACAGCCCCAGGATGTGTTTTTAGCGTTGAAGTCACCTAATATAATAGTGGGGACTGATTGGTTAATTAAATCGATGAAATTTGTTGTATGAAGCTTTATTTTAGGTGGCTTATATAGAGCTATTAGAGTGTGAATTTGATTGTTTATTGGTAGGTTTATCGCTGTGCACTCGAGACCTGGGCTAGGAGGCAGGTTCGTTTTGATATATGGGATCGAATTAAGTATTAGGAGTAGTACACCTCCGCCTGTAGTTGACAGTCTATCCTGTCTTTGTGTGCTGTATCCGGATATTTTAAAGCTGTCTTTAGGATTTAGATGCGTTTCGGTGATTGCGGCTATTTTTACATTGTTGGCTCTTAAGAAATAGAATAGTTCAGTTTTCTTGTTTGAGATTCCATTGGCATTCCAATTCATGAGGACAAAGTTATTGTTGTGTTGGTGCATTACCAAAGTTGTTGATCAACGCTGACGAAATTGAATTTTGAATATTACTGATTAAAGAGGGGATGATTGAATTTAGTAAGTTAATAATAAAGCTAGAGATGGAATTTACAATTGAGTTGATGAGAGGGGAGTTGTGATTGTTTGAATTTGTAGTGTTGGGGGTGGGGGATCTACGTGTGTTTCCAATATTTTCTCGAGCAGAAGTATATCTATTGTTGGGGTTAGGAGGGACGGAATTGAAGTGTGCAATATTTCCTGTGAGAGGGAGAGATGGAAAGCCTTGGTTTGAGAGTGTGGGAGGAGGATCATTGGTTTCGCTAGTTTTTTTTGTTCTGGTTTGACGGCTTTTGGTTGCCGACTCTATTAAGTTCTTGTAGTAAGAACATTCTGGAGTACGTAGGTCGGCCCGATGAGCGCCCTTACACAGTTTGCATTTATGAGCATTCTCCTTATTCGGACAGTTAACTGAATAATGACCTTCTGCACAGTAAATGCAAGCTAGTTCGTGATTACAATTATTTTTTGTGTGCCCGAAATCAAGGCAACGCAGGCATTGAATCGGGCCCTTAGTTTTGTTCCTTTTTTCCGGCTTTACGCATAGGTTACAGATTTGTTTGGTTTGTAGAATAGATTCTATGTTCTGAGAGCCACTGAATTCCGCGGCAATCACCGGTATTGCACAATTGTTTTTATAAAGTCTGGTGACACTTAGCAGGGAGGGGTGTTGTAATTTGAGGTCTTGGTATAGTTCCTCTTGGGTAATAGATACATGCACGTTCTTCAATATTACCGAGAATTTCTTGTTCCCCGGATCTTTGTATGAATGAAAGTTCCTTTTTGTTTTGATGAGGTATTTTATGGCTGTTCTAAAGTCTGCAACGGTTGTAAACTTAATTTTAAGTTTGTTGTCGTTGTAATCAGAGGTGAATTGTGGAGTTATGTTATTTTTTATTTCCCTATTAAACTCAGCTACATTTGAGACGAATTTCACATAAATTGGGGGGATTTTCACATTTTCCGAGTTTTCCGGGTGGTTGGCATCGACAAACGAAAACCTATTGTCACAGTCCTCCATAGTTTCAAGGGGTCCGAATGGGTTGTCAACTGGTACTGAATATTGGTAATCAGCGTCTTTGGTGGGCTTTTTAAGAGGTTGTTCTGTTTGGTTACAGTCTGCATGACCTCTCTTGCCGCAGTTTCCGTTTACAAACACAAATTCACTTTCACTGGGAGACACGTTCACTGCGCCATTGCACGGAGGTTGGTTACTAACCTGATGGGGGCCACCTGTGGCCAAGTCAAGGTATGAAACGTTTGTACCGACTATGCTGCTGCCGTGAAACTGCACGTTGGGATGGCTGTTATGGTGTTGGAGTCCCATGCTGTCGATGCCGGGGGTAGGTTTTGAAGTTGATGAGTGGAGTTTACCTCCATGGCGCTCTCTGGGTTGTAGAGAAGTGCCATTGATTCTGCTACGGCTTGGCCGAGGCCAAGGCCTGCCGAAGTGACTTCACTGTTTATGTTTTAGGTACTAACACTTGAAGAAAAGAATTATTACTAAATCACTATAGAAAGTACTGAACTAGTTAAGAAGCACTGTTAATTCGTAACACACTGCCAGACTGGAAGACCGCGAGAGTAGAGAGTGAAAACACAGCTCGACACTGGCAGAATTTCCGTTAGCCGCGCTGCTCGGAACTCCACTGGGGACGACTGTTCCCGACCGAGGCTCGATGCGAAGTCCATAAATGGGTTAATGATGGTGTAGAGGAGTGTTTTAAGACCTTGAACTTTAACCGAGCAAAGCATATGAAATTGGCTTCATTTCCGTATGAGTCAAACTATTAAGCCCTGTAAAGGGGTGACAGTTGGTTGTTTAGATTTGGATCATTTACTTAAAGAACACAAGAAATCTTATATTACGTATGCGGCAGATGAATAAGCGCGCATGTATGTGATCGCAATAAAAATAATGGTCAAAATTAAGCATTTTCAAGCGCGAATTTCTATACAATTTTGGTACCAATGATAAATAAAATTTATGTCATAGTATAAATGAAATCTGCTATATCATTTAATACCAGTTTCACTTAGGATCTTTACTGTATTTTTTTTATTTTTGGTTCATAATAAATTTGTGTTTTTCATTTTGCTCTTTAACGAATTTTGTATATGTTCCCCGAAACTATATCATGTAGATATATTAGACGTTTATTTTAAATGTAACAGCTCATCAACCGTGCGGTAAAGGGACGCTTATCCTATTTAAAACAAAAAAGATATTATGAGTGAAAGTTTCGGGGAAAGTGGACCGTGGTCCAGTTTGCATTGAAGAGCCAACTGGACCACGGCTTACCTGCCCGGAAACTTTCACTCATACAGATTCCGGACGTGAAAGCCTACAATGCTATGAAAAGAAGATATTGTTTTCCGCTTCCCAGAGGAATATTTTTCAGAGATTAACGTTGTAATTGTCGGCATTAGTCTAGTGTTTGATCACTACGTCAATGTAGGTTTTGTGAAACCATTAATGAAATTCAATTACATGTAGCCCTGCTCGCACTTTTCAAACGAAAGTGTACAACGAAGTTGCATTTCAGTAGCAATATGGTGATGAGCGTTTTATTACACCTCAATTTCCTTCCAACGCTCTGTGGCATATTTCAACAGTTTCTAGTTCAAGCATTACTCACAAGTTTCAAACAGAAAGAAGAAGGATTTGCATTTCGAGTACTAAGTGAGGGGTGTAGTCTGGTACTATTAGCACTCCACCATCCCCTCACTGACGCTGAAACGCATAGGACATCGATTAGTAGTGCAATGTTATAAACCATCCCTCACAATGTTTACACAGCGTTACAAAAATGTGTTTCTGGGACTCGATGGAGATGTTGTAGTGTGTGAAATATATATCCCACACCACAATATCCTCATCTCTCTCTGGAACATATTTCATCGATTTCTAATACGGAGGTATGAAGAATCGCTTACAAGATCCAAAGAGCAGCAGCAGCAGAAGAAGAAGGTGAAGAAGAAGGCGAAAAAGAAGGCGAAGAAGAAAAAGAAGGCGAAGAAGTAGCCGGCGAAGATGAAGTAGAAGAAGACGTTAAAGAAGAAAAAGTAGAAGAAGAAAAATAAAGAGAAGTAAGAGAAGGAGAAGAAGGATTAGAAAGAGAAGAAGAACAAGGTAATGATGTTTTGTTTTGGGGTCTCAGTGGAAAGTGCAGTGTAAAATTTGTATCTCGCCACCATCTCCGCTCACAATATAAACGGCATATTTTGCGTTTTGTAATACAATGATGTGGAGCATCGCTCACCTGTTTTGAAGAGCAGAAGACAAATATATGTTTCGAGATCTTAGTGAGGAAACTGGAGGGTGAATATAATCACGCACTCATCTCTATATTAATGCTCGGGGATTCATCGGTTTCTAATTCAATATTAAGTATCAGTCACAAGTTTTAAACAGCGGAAGATGTGCTTCGGGGATTTAATGCGAAGGTTGTGGAGTGTGAATTATAGCACTCCACAAGCTTCCCATTGAATCTCAGGGGCATATGTCATCGATCTCTAATTCAGCGATATATAGAAGCTTTCAAGTTCGAAACGTCATAACGTCATTTTATTTCGGGGTGTTATTGGTAAGTTTGTGGTCTTTGAATTTCAGTACGCCACCTTCGTCTGATTTTTGGTTCGCTGGTAGCAAATCCGTAGTAACAATTCACTCCCAACGCAGAAAGGACTCTTAAATTTGTAAGAATTTTACTCACGTAATTGTTCCAAAATGTGAAGATTAATTAGTAGAAACTAGTCAATTTGTCTGATTGTTATTTATACGGGTCAAAAGTAGTATGAAGAAGTACTATTAGCATTTCTTGTTTCTTTATTGCAAACGTAAATGACATATTTTCTATTTCAGAACAACCCAAGTGGAACACTCTAATATATGATTTTTTGCAACAAATATAAAAAAGAAAATTGTATTATTTAGAGTGATGTTTAACTGAAATTATTTTTTCGGAAGATCACAAGATCCGTGTTCAAAAATTACAAATAAAAGAGAAAGAAGAAAAAAGAAGTAAGAACAGTTTCAAGAATCCAAGTAATTTTTGAAAAATTGGATCGGCAATTTTGAAAATAATTTTTTGATCGTGTGTGTTGCACTCTCACATATTTTACAAAATTATTTAACTTATAGTATGAAAATATTAATATCGTAAGTACGTCATCAATTTATATACGTAATTATAGGTTGTACCTTTATAAATATTTTATGGAATAATATTGCTCAAGGCTTTATTTCCTTCTGAAAAATATATGTAAATAATTTCAAGAAAGATATATAAAATTTATTGATTAGTCCCCCACGATTTCAAAACTTTATTTTTTTACAGGTAACTATTTATAACTCATTGAATGTAATATAACATTCATTTTTGTCACAATATAGTGAAAAAAACGAAAATATATAGAATACATTCGCTCTTTCTTAATTTTAGGTCTGTAACGTTCCTGGTTTTACGAAATTAAAACATTAAGGAAAACCCCAGGACCACTGGAAGTATCACATGGGGAGTTTTTGGAATACATTTAACCGCCAAATACTCTCAATGTGATACTCCAAGGGCCCCACAATCATCACAAATACTTATGAATGAGAAAATTATATGTAAATTAATAAAAAATCATATTATGAATGTCTGCCAATATGAGGAATAACATGTATGTCCCTGGTAATACTGTTTGATGTAAACATATATTCATTTTATTTATTATTTAATAATGAGAATATTGCCAAAAAATTACAATGTGTGTCTCTATTAGCCAGCCTCTGACAAAGACGCTAATAACCATATGTCGGTAATAACCATATGTCGTTGATGCGACTTTAAATAAATCAAATCAATCAATCAATTAATCTGCCAATCTGCGCTCCGGCCTTGCGGCGACTAGCTGAGGGGTCCGTGAGATTAGCACTTGCACATCACCATATTTTGGTCTCGTCAACATGAGCTTTCTTATCATCTCACAGCAACATATTCTAAAAAAACATTACAAGGAAAACCTACACTATAATCTGACCACACCGTGAATCGAACCCAGTATCGCATCATCAAAGCGAGCACGCTGACCTGTCAGCTACGCGTGAAGGGCCAACCACGAATATAATACATATTGTTAAATTACTAGAACCGTTACAAGGAAAGTAGAAGTTATTTCAAAAACTATAATCATTAAAACGCTGTGCCAGAAAAACTGAGAACGCCTAAGTTAACTCTTTGAAATATAAGTAAACTTCAGAATTATAAATATGAACTTATTAAATTGAAAGCCTATATTGGTAAAAATAAAACAAACGTCTCTGCATACTTTTAATTATTCTTCGTAATGTACTTAAAATGAAAACCCCATACCTGATAATGTATCATACTAGTGAGACACATGAGGCGGCATGAAATTTTTATATAATGTATTTGCGTAAGTGTGATTACCCGGTTCCACTACATAATTTCTTACTGAAGAAGAGAAAGTTTAAAAGAAATTTGTTTTTTAATTGGTGTCAAGTTAATTTTCACTCCCTTTAGAAGCTCTCATAATCTACACGTGTAGATAACTATGTTTTGTTGGAAGATGTAAACAGTTTTGAAAGGTGTGTTGGAAATGATAAATTCAATTTGCTTAACTTTATGTAACTACACACAACACTAATATTTTTTTCTTCTATTTCAGAGGTACATTGCATCACATATCGTCATATCGCTTGCATCACAGAAGAGTGATGGACTAAGATCTTGATTAACCCTTCTTTACGTTTTTTGTGAACATTGAATATGAACTTATTATTTGAAAGACTACGTTGGTAAATATAAAACTATCAACAATGCATACTGTTATTTTTCTTCGTAATGCATATTAAATGGAAACCCCATATCTGCTAATGTAACAAACTAGTGAGTCACATGAGGCAACATTGAATTTGTATGTAGTCTATTTGCGTAAGTGTGAACACCCGGTTTTACTTTATAATTTCTTTCGAAGGAGCGGAAAGTTGGAAGGTAATTTTGTTCCTTTTTTGGTGTCAAGTTAATTTTATCTCCAATTTCGCCCCAGGATTCGGCGGCAATAGCGCTGCCCCAGGACTCCGCGCATGTCGGTGAAGTCGGAGTCAGAGACGGTGGAGTCAGAGACGGTGGAGTCAGAGACGGTGGAGTCAAAAACGGTGGAGTCAGAGACGGTGGAGTCAGAGACGGTGGAGTCAGAGACGGTGGAGTCAGAGACGGTGGCGTCAGAGACCGTGGAGTCAGAGACGGTGGAGTCTGAAAAGGTGGAGTCAAAAACGGTGGAGTCAGAGACGGTGGAGTCAGAGACGGTGGAGTCAGAGACGTTGGCGTCAAAGGCGGTGGCGTCAGAGACGGTGGCGTTAGGGACGGTGGAGAAAGAGACGGTGGAGTCAGAGACGGTGGAATCAGAGACGGTGGCGTCAGAGGCGGTAGCGTCAGAGACGGTGGCAGAGGCCGAGGGGGCAGGGACGGCGGCAGAGGCGGCGGGGGCAGAGAGGACGAAGTGAAGTGTAATTATTGCAGGGAAGGAATTGTGGCTGAAGTGCAAAGCAATTAGAAAGCTCTGCAGTCCAATTAGTAATGAGCGCAGTGTATTATTATAGAGCGCAGTGTAGGGGGTGGGAAGAGCAATGTAATGTCTGCAGCGTAACGTGTGTATCGGCAAGTGCGGAGGAATTGGTAAGCAACTCAGCGTGTGTGTCGGAATGTGCAATATATTTAGTAGATAGTAGAAGGTGTGTGGAGGCTAGTGCATTGTAATTAGAAAGAAGCGCCATGTGCAGTATAACTAGTAATCAGCGAAGAATGTGTGTCAAGAAGTGCAGTGTAATTATTAGTCGGCGCACGGTGTTTGTCGGAATGTGAAGTGTAATTAGTAAGAAGCGCAGGTCGGTGATGTAATTATTAGCCAAGGAAGGGATGTGTGTCAGGAAGTACAGTGTATTTTGTAAGCAGTGCAGTGTAATTAGTCAGCAGGGCAGGATTCTTTTGTGAATTGCAGTGTAACTAGTAAGTAACGGAAAATGTGTTTCGGGAAGTGCAGTGTAATCAGTAAGCAGTACATGGTTTCTGTCGGGATGTGAAATGTAATTTGTAAAGGGTGCCGTCTATAGGTGAAGAAGTGCACAGTAACTCGTAGGAAGCAAAAGGAAAGACTCGGGACGTGAGGTAACAATAGGAGCCTGCGCAAGATGTGTGTCGGAAAGTCCAATGTATTTAGTAAGAACTGCGGAGGGCATGTATGGAGGAGCAGTGTAATTAGTAACCAGTGAAGGGTGTTGTGTTGGGGTATATATGGTAATTTGTAAGCAGCGTATGGTGTGTCAGGTAGTGGAGTGTAATTAGTTAAAAGTGGTGTGTGTGTGTCAGGAAATGAACTGTAATTAGCTGCTGGTGCAAGTTGTGTGTCGACAAATGAATTGCAATTATGAAGAAGGGCAGTTTGGAGGTGAAATTAGTAGCCATGGCAGAATGTGTGTCAGGAAGGGTAGTGTAATTAGTGAGTAATGCTGTGTAATTAGTAAGCATCTCAGAATCTGCCTCGGGATGCTCAGTGTAATTAGTAAGTAGCGCAGGGTGTGTGTCGGGTAATTGAGTGTAATTAATAGTGCCGCGTAGGGGTCGGGAAATACAGTGTAATTAGTATGAAGCAAAGAGTGGGGGTCGAGAAGTGTTGTTAGAGGCCTGGAAAAGATGTGTGTCGGAGTGTGAATTGAAAATATTCGCAGTGTGCATGTCTGGATGTGCAGTTTAATTGTAACCAGCGCGGGGTTTTGGTTGGTCTATATATTGTAATTAGTCAACAGCATAGGGAGTGTCGTAAAGTGTAGGGTTATTAGTTAACAGTGGTGTGTGTGTGTATGTGTCAGGAAGTTCACTGTAATTAGTAACTGACGCAAAATGTGTGTCGAGAATTGAACTGTAATTAGTAGGAAAGGCAGGGTGGGGGGTCAAATTGGTAGTAAGAGCAGGATGTGCTTCAGAGAGTGCAGTGTAAAGAGTAAACAGAGCAGTTTAATTAGTAAATAGCGCAGGATGTGTCTCATTATGTTCAGTGTTTTTTATAAACAGTAGAGGGTGTACCGGGAAGTGCAAAGTAATTAGTAAGAAGTGCAGTGTAATTGGTAACCAGCACAGAGTGAGTAATACTACTTATTTTCGTTCTGCATGCTCTCATTACGTAAATCACCTCTGAGTATCATTGGTCACGCACGCAAAAAACATGTCTTAAGATTTGAACCTCCGACATCAGAGATACCACACGCAGTCTTTGAATAATAGCGACATGATATCCTACTGGCATCGTTGGTCCTGATATCATTCTTGGAACATTCACGCAGTGCCAAGCAATGGTAATCCAGAGAAGAAAAACAAAATATCGATCAATATCCAGAGTAATCACAAGATAAGAAGCAGCAAATATATCAATTCCTTTGGATAATCGTGTTCTAATCAACGTAACATTGTTGCCTTTGTTCCAGTGTATAAGTATTGGAACAGTGCTCGCTGATCACCGCTATGTGCCATGTCTTCTTGTCTTGCATACGCTCACCACGCAATGCTGATGTATATAGCCTTATCAAATAAAAATGAACGATCAGTGGTCCACATAAATTTCTGAAAAGCAGAATCAACATTTTCGTCGATCATGGAATCTATTGGATAGAAGTGACTGATCCCTTGAGTGGCACTGTTCGCCGTGTTCCAGTATATGATTCTTGGTGCATGGCATGCAGTGCCACACACTGTGTCATGTCCTTTTCGTTCTGTATTCGCTAGTACCGAGAGTAAACGATAAATATGTTTACTCACACAAGAAAGTTTACAATCAGTGATCAAGATTGACTTTCAAATGTCAAAATCAGCATCGCCAGCTATTTCGCGTTTTCTTTTTCAGCGAAATTCGTTACAAATCTCGTCGCTTTGAAAATTTTTAGCGTACAAATGACAATTCAAAGAATGTTATTCTTTCAAAAAGAAGATCAAAAAATCGTTCTCTTCCAATAAATTTGTTTATGAATGTGATGTCATGTGAGGTTTTCGCGACAATCCGGAAAATCATTTACGAAATCCAATAATATTTCCCCTGTCACTGAAAATTTTTCTTATACAAATACAAAAGTGTTCATGGCTAAAACTGTTCGCTTGCTGATTTGGTTTATTTAACGTATTCAGATGATTAGAGACTGAAGGTAATTATACTCAACGGTTCGTGAGCGGTATTTCATTTTTCCCTTCGCTTCCACTTTGACGCGCATGTATGTATGTACGTTTTTTTTAATTTACGTGGGTCAGAGGCGAAAATCTTTAAAAGATGTTGCAGAGTCTGTTCCTTATGACACGCCGAGTAGGCCCTTTCCCCCTCCCCCTCCCTTGGCAATTGATAAACAGTTTCCTTCGGTAGTTGGCAAACAGTCACTCTCTTTCTGCGCATGGCGATGGACGTTGTTCAACAATCGGCGACACTGCCCGTCGTGAACGTGACGGCCTTATGGCGCGGAAAAGATGACGAGAACAAGAGCCGACACGGACCGCTTTTCCCCGATAGCGTGCGCGCTCTTATCGTGGGACCTTCCGGATGTGGAAAGACAAACGTGGTCGTCTCGCTTCTCACCGGACAGTTTGGACTGGCGTTCCGCAACGTTTATTTATATTCCACGACAGACACGCAGCCCATGTACACGTACTTGAAGCAAGTCTGCGACGGACTCCTTCCTTTTCATTCGTTTTCGCAACATGATAGCATCGTGCCGCCAGCCGAGGCGTCGCCCGACAGTGTTTTCATTTTCGACGACATCGCCACGGAAAAACAAGACTGTATCAAAGCCTACTTCGCGGCCGGGAGACATAAACACACGGACGTGCTCTATCTATGTCAAACGTACACTAAAATTCCCAAGCAGTTGATTCGCGATAACGCGAATATGATCGTCATCTTCCGGCAAGATGATAACAACCTCGAGTATATCTACAAAGAACACGTCGGAAACGATTTTAGAACATTCAACGACTTTAAGGCGATGTGTTCCAACGTCTGGAACACCGACCGCTTTGCTTTTGCTGTAATATGTAAACCTAGTGCGCTTCGTAACGGTCGATACCGATCGGGCTTCGACCGGTTTCTCGTGCCGTCTCATGCTAATTTTTAAAGGTTATATAATATCTTTTCTTTCGCTATAGATTTCACTCTACGCCATGGTGTACGTGCGACAACATTTCAATGTTGCGGGGGGGCGACGCGGAAGAGGGTTTATAGGACGGATGTTGAATCGGGTGATAGACAAACTGCCCTTCGAACTTCACATTCCCGGTGTGCATAATTTCTCCTCCGGTTTGCCTCGTTCTGTCTTCAATCCAACTGAGTTCTTTTATTCCTTTCATCTCAGCCTGGTGGTCTTTGAGTTTTTCTACATCAAGCATTATCGAATTCCAGTGCTTTATTCTCTTGTTTATCTTTGGGACGGTGTTGGGAACTCCGCTATTTGTGATAGTGAAGGCTATGCAGTTGTGACCACTTAACGAAATATCATCTATTACCTACCAATTACGAATTCTCCTCGCAACCCATTGAGTGGCGATTTTGAAATTTATAATCGATTTCGATTCCTCGCGTCTGAGTGCGGGTGTCCTTCGTTTATTATCATAAATTCGTTTCTTGCTACCAATGTTTTGATCAGGTAATATTGATGTTGTCAATTCTCTTGGCCCATCGCAACGACTAGAATTTTTCCTGTTCTTTAATATATAGTTTCCAGCAGAAAGAAAATAGGTGAAATATACGGGGAAAAAAGAATCAGCTGTAGAATTTGGTGTTATCTCTCATCATGACCATCCTAATTCAGCAGTTGCATGAAGAAAGGTACTGAAGCTAGAAATATAGTGACGGTGTTGATGGCGAAGAGGTGAGTAATTGCTAACAATACTTGCACAGTTGAATATTTCCAATTCTGTAACGTTCAGAATGTATGATTCATGTCTTTTTATATACTTTCAGGTTGAAGAGATTCATACCGGTCTTCGCCTTTAATTAGACTCTTGTGCGGGAGTATTTGTGGGATAAACGTGGATTAAAACGCTTATCGCACCCATACACCCGCACACGTCGTCTATATTCAGCCACTGTTTCTTGCAATTCGCCAAAGAAGAAATTTAAAACTCGTGTCTCACACTCACAGAGTCCAAGATAAGTCCCCACTGCAAATTCGTAGAAGAGTACAAGGAGTTCTGAGGAACATTATAATAAATTACAAGAACGTAGTTTAGGCTCATATATTTTAGCCACGGCTTACAAGATTATAATAATATATTACGCTTTTATTTTATAATGTAATCCTTTATTGCCTAAGAATGTGTTATGAAAACTAGCAAAGTTAAGTGCTCGTTTTCAAATTTTAAGTATGCTAGAAAAAAATTTAATTTAAAATTTAATTTCTATTAAATTAATTTTTAATAGAACAAAAGTTTACTTTGGAGAAATATTGGAAATGGGAACTTCTGCATTTGGGAGCGGAATATGTTGGTATTATGATGTCGCGCGTGGAGCACGCGGGCAGTGAGGGTGGGAAATGAGGGCGCACGGTGAACCCGGGAAGTTAGGATGGGCAGTGAGAACGGATAATTATTCGTTACACCTGTTTAGTTTAGAGTTGTGTTCATTTCACATTTTTGCTACTAAAAATTCGTTTCAGTAAGAAGAACCTTTGTGTGTATGGAGTTATCACAGGTGTAAACCGTGTCATTGAAAATAAATCCCAAGCAATCGTACAATATGTTCGTCCCGCAAGACAACGTAAGTGATATTTCAATTGAACTGATTATCAGTCTAATATATTATTAACACTAATGTGTTTTGCAAGTTTATAAAACCAGGGACGTCTCTAATGAGCTGCATGTATGAAGTCTTTCTTAAGACTTAGATAACGAGTCGGACAAAAGGATTTGGAAATTGTTATTTCAGAATTAAGAGATGGGAAATGTTTTTCTCTCGGCGAATTACAATAAATAGTATTCGACGTGAATTGAGGAAAGCGTCCGTTTAGAAAAAAAAGGTATGCGGTTATCACAGTTTTTGTTGAAATAACAAAAAATTCTACATATATAAAAATCAACGTTTTGCAAGTATTTGCGTGTAAGGAGTCTCTCTGTAAGCTTAAAGAAGTCGTCCCTTCAAAATAGAAAGAAGGGATATAGAAAGATGGTTTTCTCTCTGCTATTTTCAATAATACAATACTTCGTATATAAAAGATAGCTCTTTTTAGGTACCTTCTTGTAAATCCTTTCTCAAGCCTTGGCTCACGAGTTGGACTAAGATTGGTGTAATAATCTATCTCTCTTCCCTCTCCGCCCTCTTTTGATACCGCGACGCCTCACGTCGCGGCGGCAATGTAACAATATACTACTTCTAATCAAACACGATGGCCCACGTTAGTGCGCCACTGTAATATTCTCTTACAAAACCTTACGACGATTGTAATCTTTTCCTCGTCACGCGCACTATCTTGCCCTGCCTTAGCTCTGAATTATAATTGGGTGCCACATTAGCGATTGCCCGTACCTCTGCTAGCTCGTACTACTGGTTATTTCTTACCGTGTCGTAGTCCGCCCGCTCACTCTATACGGAGTTGAAGGAAGGGTCCGTTTCGTTCGTGCCTGGGTCAACATTCATACCACTACAGAATAAAAAGACATGGAATCAGGGCAATTAGGAGCCATTGGGATGCTCATGCATTTAATTTAGGATTTTTTTTCGCTGATTTCCCTTTTCATTAACACAATCTGCCCCTCCGACTTACGAAACATAACAATACGAATATATAAACACACAGAAAAAAATAAACATACACACTGAAATTACAATATAAAGAAAAATCTCATCCATCCATCAGAATGCGCATTCTGTCGTGACCTTCCTTATTATCCTTAGCCTACTAGCATAACTTGGTCTTCGACAGAACTTCTTTTGTTTCTTTTGAATGGAGCGTAAACAAACCAAAAAAACAATACAGTTATTGCACAATTCGTGCCACTTCCCTTTTTTTAGCAGCGATGTCACCTTCTGTCAGCGCCCATCGCTGGTAGTTGTCACGTGCATTATTTACGCACGCAGTCCCCCGTTCAGCTGCCACCAGATCCTCGATGCACTCCCCCGTTTCAAGTTTGCCAATGCATCCACAAGTATTGTTTTTTTTGTCTTAATCGCGTCTTCCCTGAATGTTATTTCTATATCTCGCGATATATATATCTTTCGCGACGCTCCTATTTCCTGACACCTAATTTGCGTAAATATTGTCTATGCGGATTTTTTTTCGTGAATTTCTAAATGAATTTAAATAAATTTTCGATACACTCAATCTCAACAATTGTTTTTATGCAACCAAAATAACTTAATAACGTTTTACACGACACTTCCGCAAAAATTTTCAAAAACTTAACACAACATAAAAACGCGTGCGATCATCCTCAGATCCGAACTCATTCTGTCTGTAACCCAGTTTGCATTGTTGGTCCACACAATCCAAGTGACTGTCTTTTTTCCAAACATATGCCCATCACCATAATAAATGTTCGAAAATGTTTACATTTTTCACTGTTTTGGGGCATCTTGCGTCTTACTCTCTCTTTCATAGTTTTATTAACTTTTGGTTTGTAATTATCACAATACCGAATTCCCTTTTCCCGTTTTCCGTTTTCCAAAAAACCTTTATTTTCCGTCTTCCCCACTCGTGATGACGTGACTTACAACTTCGGTCGCTCTTTTAATTCTTTCTTAGCTCGCTATGCTATGGAACTAGATACTAATTTATTAAAGCCTTACATAAATCCCCCCCAGCGCCGTAACTAATTTTGCGCTGATCTAAATATTTTTCCTTATAATATCTGTAAGTTTGGCCAAATCCACCCAGGCATTCACTGGATATTCAATAAAACTCGTTTTGTTGTATACTTTCAGAGGTACAACAATGGTCACCATGTCTTCAACTTCGCCGATATGCATGCAATTTATACCATTTATAATATTTACGGAGCCCGTGGCTCGAATAACGTGATTCTTGGTTCAAAATGTTCCTAAATTTGGGTTCTATTCACTGTTCACAATGCCTATTGCCCCCCCTTTTGTTTTCTATTACTTTCCTAATAATTATTATTACGCGGCGCTGTCGTCTATTGTTTCTTTCATTATTGGCTCCTCTTTGCTTATGTAGAAGTTCCTTGTCCCACGCATTCATGCGTGCTAGTCTCACAAATCATTACATTGGAGACGTTTTTTAGAAGACGGGGAAGGGAAGTGTTTTCCTCTCTTGTAAATAAAAAAAGAAAAAAAAATACCAATAATAAAAAATCTCTTTACAGATGCTTGCATCAGACAAGTCAGTTTTGAGGCTTGGCTAACGAGTCGAGAGAGACTTGAAGAAAACATCTGTTAATAAATAAGAGGTGGTAAGAGAATAGTACTGTGCTACAAAAATACGCAAAATTCTACATCATAAAAGAATATATATCTCAGCATGTGCTTGCATGTAAGAACTGTTTCTCAAGGCTTGGCTCACGAGTCGGGTGAAGATCAAAGAAGTCCTCTTTCGGAAGAAAGAGAAAACAAGTGTTTTTCACTTTGCTAATTACAAAAGAGAAAATTCGATGCCTTATAAGAAAATCTTCACATTCTTGCATCTGTCAAGTCATTCTCGAGGCTGGAGTAACGGATCGGCCCAGTTCTGAATAAAACATCTATCTAAAAATGTAGAAGGTAAGCGGTTTTACTCTGATAGATGAAATACGAAACATTCTTCACATATCAAAAAAATCTCTTTTCAAAGTCTTTCATGTAACAAGTCTTTCGCGTGACTTGGTTAACGAATCAGATTAAATATAAGTAACATAACCAAATCTCTTTGCAGGGGCTTGCATGTAAGAAGTCTTTCTCGAGGTATGGCTCACAAGTAGAAAGAAGTTTGAAGAGGTTGTCTATTCAGGAGAAAGAAAAAAAGGTGTTTTTCACTCTGTTATTTACAATAAGAAATATTCTACGTATATAAGAATATATCTTTCAGATGCTTGCATCTGAGAAGCCATTCTCGAGGCTCAGCTAACGAGTCGTGTGGTTTTTTGAAGAAAACGCCTGTTCAGAAAAACGAGAAGGTAAGTGGTTCTGACAGCTAAATAAAATGCAAAAAATTCTACATAGATAAAAGATATTTCTTTTCAGTCTTGCATGTAAAAAGTCTTTTTCGAGACTTTGTTCACGAGTCGGTGCGAACGAAGCTTAATCCAGATCGCATCACATAGAAGCGAATCGAGTCTGTCTGCAAAGTTCGGTTACCCCATGCACTGACAGCGGTATAAATAATGCGTTTAACATAATTAATAGTTCTGGAGCGTTAAACATTGCCCAGAGATCCTGCGACGAATCCAAAATTTATTTCCTATTGTCACCTTTTCGTTCGTCGACGTGGAATGTTCAGTCCAAAATCGATGTACTATAATAAATATTTTGCAATTATGGATGCCACGATATGAAGAAAAATTTTTTTGGACGTGCCAAAGTTCTTATCTGAAATCCTTAGATAACCAGCGAATTTCTTCACAAATCAAGAAACACCAAAATACTTCTAAGAATTTTTTTAAAAAAGCCTCTGTATCTTGTTTCAAAAGCAGTCCTACGTATCGGCATTTCGAGGAAGGGTGTCTTACACGTGTTTATGATCGTATAAAAAGCCTTGCATGAATTGCAGGGACGTAATTCAACATTTTATCACATTTCATTGAATATGGAAGAAAATCATTTTGCAGAAATTATGACTTTAATTTTCTAAATAATCTAAAATATTTAGAACAAATTGTATGAACTGATATCCGTGTCGGCTCATCAAGGAAGAGTTTTAGTTACGTGTGTATCGTAGCTGGTACCCTTGCTTGAGTTGTGGAGACGTATCTCTCCTTTTGTTCTCATGCTGGTTCCTTTATCCTAAGGGTCTCAATGAATTTGTGATGATGATGTAGTACCAAGAGAATAAAAAATAATTCAGTCTGCTTTCACTTACCGTTAGTTAGCGCCGGTTTCAAGGACACAATACACACTGTCGTTAAAACTGAGTGAGTGTATTCATTTCAAATAAACAAATGTACTGATACATGTATACATTTTATGATTTGAGCCAATTGTTGTGACCGTGATCATTTATTACCAGGCAGTTTAATAGCGATCTAAAAAGTTAAAATAAAAATGAATGTTCCGTATGTCCACTAAGTAACATTCGCCCCTGAGGATATTTTCTGAGAAGGGGACTTGAAATTCAGCTCTCAAGACATAGAATGTGTATTTTCAAATCATAAGAGTGTAAACCTCATATTTGTAACGCCAATTCTCATCATTGATACATTAATCTTAATTAAAAAATAGTTAGTAAATATCTTTTAAATAAGAGGTACATAACACTTTTTTTAAAGAAGAAATATAAAAACCCTACAAGTATTACTTAAAAAACTGTAAATGTTAAACAATGCTTCTAATCAAGTTACAGAAACTATGAGCTGCAAAAAGTGAAAATGAAATGAAAATGAAACTTGTACCATTATTATAAGTGTTCCCTGATTCATCCGACCTAAAAAAATTAAAAAAATGGAGCGTTATTGAGAATTTACGCCACATATTATGCGAAAACAACTCGTGTTTTCAAAAAATTGTACATGTTTTTTCAAAAGATGGTTTTTACGTTCCCACACTTCGTAATGAGGAGGAATTCCGATCGAGGGACAAAATTAAATTCAGAGCCCTGGTAACGAATAATTCGATACGCTTTTCTTTGAATTTTTTCTTTTAATCAAGGGACGGTCAAAAATATGACAGACCAATTTTCGGGGAAGGACAGCGCGTTTCCTTTTTCTGAGAAAGGACTAAGGATGTGTAAAGGAGTTCTAAAACTTTGTAGGCATACTGCCAAAGTGCTGTAAATAAGGAAATTAGATCTTCGAACGTAATTAAGGCAAGTGATGCTGATGTAAGGACTGGTCCTGAGTCATAGTTAAATGAAAATAGTATCAGGAAATCAGCAGTTATGCTCGCAGGAAGACGACCAGTGCACGGAGAAGACCACCGTCGTGCAGGAGTGACGACCGCCGCGCGGGAGAAGCCGATGTTCGCACAGAAGAACACAACCGCCCCGCGCGAGAAGATAATCGCCGAGCAGGAGAAGACCATCGTTCCGAAGGAAGAAACGACCGGCAGCCTTCAGTTTGTTACATGTGTGTTGTACCTTCCGTGAATTTAATCATCAGGTACAGCACGCATGTCACATACTGAATGCCTACAAACGTCCGCTATGTGCATCAAATGGGTAATGAAGACAGCTGCAACACTACTAACAAAGACGAGCTCCAAAAAACTGAAAATCACTCATACATAAGACGAGGCTCTTACAAGATATTGTAGGAAAAATCTTTTACTATCTCCAGAGAGAAAGTATCGTCTCAACCTACAGAGAAATCTACATGAGAGGTATTCATGTTGTCAACTCATCGGTGCTAGTCTTCAGATTGTTACATGTGTGTTGCACCTAACGTGAGTATAATCGTCAGGTACAGGAGACATGTCACACACTGAATGTCTACAAACGTCATATGAGTTTCAAAACTGGGGTTATGAAGACTGCTGCAACATTACCAACAATCAGGAGCTCCAAAATACTGAAACTTTCTGGTACTTGACACGATACTTCTACAAGCTATTGTTTGAATAGTCTTCTATGATCTACAGTGATATTTGTCATAACATTATTTACCTGAGATGTTTTCATATTGTTAACTCATCGAAGCTAGTCTTCAGTTTGTAGCATGTGTGCTGTACCTTGCGTGAATTTAATCGTCAGGTACAGCAGGCATGTCCCACACTGAATGTCTACAAACGTCATCTGGACAGAACGGAGCAGAAATATTGCTCAGAACGTCTAAACAGCAGAAGAAAAATTTGTGCATTCGTGATAAGGTAGAGATGTGTACATTTTATCACATCACCATCTCACTAACGCACAGAAATATTTCATTTCTTGGAACATGATGATTTGAATCTGCCCCCCGAAGTTTCAAAAAGCGGGAGAAAAAAATGCTTCAGGGACGTTATTGGTACGTGGTGGCGAATTAATTGCACTAAGGCGACTTAAGCCATAATATTGCAAATATGCAATAAATAGATGGTAGGCGTATGGCGCAAAAAGTTCAAAAATCATTATCAAAAATGTGCCGGCAACACTCAATTCCAGCCATAACCAGTAACTCTGGACAAGGTAGTGGCCGGTGACCTTTCATTCTTTCGCTCGTTCGTTCATTCATTAATTTATTTTTTTATTTTACGTCAAAAACAATTCAAGCTGTGTAATACGTGCTATGGGGTGAAGCAAATTCTCTGCACGTTTTCAAAAATCTGGGTTCCCTACCCGAAGCCACATACTTATTGAATTTTGATTACGGAAACAAAATGAGTGTATTTTGCAAGGTATGCCGTCACTTAATGACCTACAGCAAAGGCGTTTGTAGAGTTGTCAGTTCTAATCGACCAGCAATACTGTGAAATAAGGGAAAAAATCGTTAGCAGAATGAAGCGAAATTTGGTGTAATGGACAGGAAATGTTTGACTCGTGTGCCTTTGCTAAATGCACGAACATAATTGTTCCAAGGCGGTCCTTATCCCCGCCTGCAGCGCTTTTCCTGGGCTCATGAAGAAATTGACTGGAACCTACATGACAAGATAATGGCTTGCTCAAATGAATCCCTATTTTTCACTTGGTAGAAGCTGATGATGGGGTTTTAGTGTAGCCGAGTCCCCACAAAGCGGAAGCGATGGACCCAAGTTGTCAAGAGGGAACTGCACAAGCTGGTAGTGGCTCAATAATGATGTGTGGCTCAATAATGATGCGGGCTGTTTTAATTGGAATAGACGGGATCCCGCTTTTGAACTGAACCGATTATTGACAGGAAATGGTTATGCTCTCGTACTTGGTTACCATTTGCAGCCTATCATTGACATGTTCACAAACAACGATAGATTTTTCATAGACGAAATAAGCCATGACACCGGGAGACAATTGTTTGCGTCTGGTGTGATAAACATTTTGGACAATTCGAGCAATTTATTTGGTCACACACTTTTCCCGACATAAATCACATCAAACGTTTATGGACCATAATCTAGAGTTAGATTGCCCATAATTCCTCATTCTCTTATTTTGCGATGTGAAGAATCACTCTCAAATTTCAAACCACGGAAGTTGTGTTTCGGGGTTTCACTGGGAAAGTTGAGATGTGTAATTTTATCACACCAACGTCTCCTCATGGAAGCTCTGGGGCATACTTCTTAGTTTTCTAATTCAGTAACATGAAGAAGCATTCACAAATTTTAAACCGCGGGTAAAACTGTGTTTCGTGGACTCAATGATGTGGTTGTAGTGAGCGAATTATGTATAGATCACTACAATCTCTTCATTGATTCTATGAGACATAATACATCATTTTCTAATTCCGTGATATCAAGAATTGATCACAAGTTCTAAACAGCGAAAGAAGAATGTGTTTTTCGGAGTGTGTCTGAGTGATGAGATAGTGATGAGTACATTTTATCGCATCACGATCTCTGTGCACTGGCGCCCAAGAGGATATGTCATAGATTTTAATACTATGATTTGAATTATTGCTAACAAGATTCAGCAAGATGAATTCGTGTTTCAGGTCTCAGTGACGAGGTTGTTGGGTGTGAATTTTATCACATCACTATCTCCGCATTGAAGCTCAGGGGCATATTTTGAATCGAATAGAAAAGTTCGAGTGCTTAGCACTCAAAATGAAGACAGTGAAATGTTAATACATTTCATTCTTTAATAAATGTAATTTTTTAACAACCAAGTGAATTACAAATATGTTATATAAGTAAAATATAAGTAACCAATTTCAGTTTGCAAACGGGAAGTTGCGTTTTCGAGTCTGGGAAAGGAAGATACAGGTTTAAATATAGGAAAGTATAGCATTTGGTTAAGATTGGTCTTAGCTCCTTTTGGATATATTGGGCTTGCTTACAGAAACAAATATTGTTTCGTTTATTTCAAGTTCTGTGTCATATAGCTGATGGCTTTCTCTTTTGATTATTGGTATTAATTGTAGTGGTTTGATTCTAGTCAGTATTACATTATTGTCAATGTGATGTTTCTTAGATAGCTGATGTACACAGTTGACCAGGTGATAATTCTATTAAGTAGGGCATTATTCATAAACTGAATACGTAAAAATGTAATTTGAGGGCACGGAAATTAATGTATGACGTTAAATTCTGTAACTGTAAATACTCTTCTCAGTGAGGTAGAAATATATTTCGTCGAAAAGTATATTAAATGCAGTTGTGTCGCTCATCTCATTTGGAATGACGACGAGGAAATTGTTTTCCGCGTGTTGGAAAAAGCAAGGTAACGCCGTATCTTAACCCTTTCCGCTTGCTCGGTGTATGACTGCCGCATTTTAACTGTTCGCATTTTAAAATTTTAAGAAGGACATGGAAAGACACTCTCCAATATTTTACAAAACATTAAAGAAAATTTTTGTTAATAATAAAAGAGTGAAACAGTTGTGTTAGATTTCAAGTGTCTAATTAAGATAACAAAATAGTATTATTTTAAAAACCCCTATTTGATTCTCACTATTGCAAAAACAAATAGTTTGGCGTTAAATGCACCAAATAAAATAAAATTATGTTTTTGTATGCTGACAATAAAAATTGACATGTAGTGACTAATGTAAGAAAAGTATGAAAATGTAATGTCCGAAATGGGATATGGAAAGAAGCTCACAAACAGAGGAATACCAAGATGTGTTTAAGGAGCATACTGAAATTGAGAGAGGCATATTTCTTCGTTTTGTAATTCAATGATATGGAGCATCTCCCACTCGTTTCAAGAAACGGAAGACGAACGTGTGTCTCGGAGCGTCAGTGAGAAGATTGTGGTATGTGAATTTTATCATGGCACCATCTACTCACTGACGCTCAGGACTATATTGCAGCGGTCAATGGCACGAAGCATCGGATCCATGGTTCAAAGAGCGGACGAAGAAACTGTGTTTCGCGGAGTGAATGGGGAAATTATGGTGTGTAAACTATGTATAGCACGCCACAATTACTTCATTCACTGTCAGGGGCATATTTCATCGAATTCTAAGCATTGATATGCTTTTGAAGAATAGTTATGTTTGTGGACCTCAGAACAAACAACGTAGCGTTAGTATTCTACCACGCTATCGACTCCTGATTGATGCTCAAAGGTCTATTTCACCGGTTGTTAATTGAATGGTAGAAGCATTGCTCCCCAATTTCAGACAGAAGAATAAGGAGATAAAGAAGAAGAAGAAAAAGAAGAAGAAGGAAAAGAAAAAGGAGACGGAGAAGGAGAAATTGTGTTGTGGGGCCTCAGTGACGAGATTGTGATGTGTAAAATTTATCACACCATCATCTGACTGATATTCAGGGGCATATTTCATTGGTTAGAAATTAAACAACGAGATGCATCACTGGTACATTTCCAACAATGGAAGACGTAGTTTCTCCGGATCTCAGTGTGAAGGTACTGATTTGTGAATTTTATCACATCCCCATCTCCTCTGTGAAACTCGACTTATTTCATTGGTGCTTGGAAGCTTCGGTGTCAAATTTTAATCAGCAGAAGAAAAAGTTCGGGATCTCCCTACGGAAATGTGTGTGTCTGAAAATAATCACGCTTTCTTCTCCGAAAATAAGGGGATGTTACAAACGGTTTGTAATTCAATGACCCGAAGCATCGTTTGTAAAATTCAAATAGCAGTAGAAAAACTTGTGAGAATTCAACATTTGGAATCAAGAAAAATGAAGACTTCAGCGAAGTTGAGATCCGCGTAACTTTTTTCCCCATTCTTTTCGCTATTTGAGATTGAACTTTAAAGGAAAAAATTGAAGTATTTTTATGCAAATTTTGCAAATGTTGTGGCTTCATTAAAAGTGCCACCAAAATGAAAATCTCTTTCAAACACAGGTCCTCGAATTCTTTTAAATCGATCGAGAAATATTAATTCTGCCGAAAAGGGAGCGACCGTAGCGTCGCTGCCTTTTCCCTCCGCGTGTCCAACCGCCCTCGGTTCGGCGTTGCTCGTCTCCGGATTACACCAACTGCCTCGTCCAGTCACCTCAAATATGAACTTCACTCACTATGCTCAAAAATTACGATTCTGCTTCTTACGTCTTACTACTATTACGCCACACGATTTTCCTACCGGCTTTCACAGCATTATTCACAGTCAGTAGCTTCCACACACTGATCACGTTAGATGCAGTCATTGCCCCATTTACTCTTGTCGAAACTCTCACGAATGCGTCGCCTACACTTTACTAATATCTTCACTATTGTATTGTTCACTCACGAGTTTCTGATATCACATATTACGCCTCCGGCATTAAATATTCAGCCACGTCCCGCGCAATACGTGCGCTCATCTACACTGCCTAGCTATTACTACCATTACTCTCGTCGAACCTCTCACGAATGCGCCGCCTACACTTTACTAATATCTTCACCATTGTATTGTTAACTCACGAGTTTCTGATATCACATATTACGCATCCGGCATTAGATATTCAGCCACGTCCCGCGCAATACGTGCGCTCCCCTACACTGCTTAGCTATTACTACCATTACTCTCGTCGAACCTCTCACGAATGCGCCGCCTACACTTTACTAATATCTTCACCATTGTATTGTTAACTCACGAGTTTCTGATATCACATATTACGCATCCGGCATTAAATATTCAGCCACGTCCCGCGCAATACGTGCGCTCCCCTACACTGCCTGGCTCTTTTTTCTGCTCTCGCCTCCCCGTCCGTTACGTCTCGTCCGTCGCGAGACCTCTTCTCGCGCTAGGCGGGAGCCGCCAACTGACGCGCCATCCGAATCGTAGAGGCCGCTTTGCGTTTCGTCTGGAAACGCGGCGCGTTTCATCCGGCGCGTTTCACCGTCAATCGATTTTCTGGTATAAAAAAATCCAAACATCATGGATTCTTCCCACACGTTTTAGAGGAATTATTATACTGCATATAGAAACAAGATTTATGCACATTTTCTTTACCAGTGGATGAGAGAAGTCGAGTTTATCTGTTTAAATATTACGGGTTTTCCTATTTATCGTTCTGTCATTCCAAGAATGGCTTGCAAGGTCCGTAGAGTCGACGAGGAAGATATGTTCCGGGGAACCAGTGAAAAGATTTTTAGTGAGTGATATATATTACGCCACCATTTTTTCACTGCCGCTCAGAAAAATATTTCATCTATTTGTAATACAATCCTGTGATGTGTCACTCAAAAACTCCAAACAGCGAAAGAAGATGTGTTCCAGGGACTCAATGGGGAGGATGTGAGTGTGTAAATTATATATACCATGCAACAATCTCCTCATTGAATCTCAGGAGCATATCTCATCGATTTCTCATTCCGTGATAGGAAGAATATATGGAAAGGTCCGTACACCCGACGACGAAGAAGGTATGTTCCGGTGGAAATCACTGGAAAGTGTTGTAGTGTGTGAAATTTATTACGCCACCATGTTTTTCTCGTCGCTCAGAAAAATATTTAATCGGTTTTGAATTCAATGGCATAAATCGTCATTCTTAACCTCCACACAGCGAAAATAGATGTGTTGAAGTGATACAATGGAGAGGTTGTTAGTGTGTGAATTATACCATGTAACAATCTCCCCATTGATTCTTAGGGGCTCATTTCATCGATTTTCCATTCCGTAAAATATAGAATGGTTGACAAGGTTTCTACAGTCGTCGAAGAAGAATATATGTTTCGGAGTGTTAGTGGAAAGTTTTTCGCGTGAGAAATTTATTACGCCACCATCTCACTGCCGCTCAAAGAAATATTTGATCGATGTGTAATTATATGTTTTAAAGCATATAAGATTCAAAGATGATAAGAAAAATATGAAGGAAATGAAGAACATGGTAAAAAAGATGATCTTGGGACGCCCAGCGGAGGGTAAAAAATTTGTATCACGCCACAGACACCTTACTGAAGTTCAGATGCATATATCATTGAATGATTTGGAGAGCAAGTTCAAA
Source organism: Teleogryllus occipitalis (assembly GCA_011170035.1). Classification (NCBI taxonomy): domain Eukaryota; kingdom Metazoa; phylum Arthropoda; class Insecta; order Orthoptera; family Gryllidae; genus Teleogryllus; species Teleogryllus occipitalis. The sequence continues at coordinate 24,687 of BLKR01009350.1, forward strand.
ACACCAGAAGATGAAATTGTGACTCGGAGACGCAGTGGAACATTTGTTGTGTGTGACATTACGACACCATCTGATTTTTGTGTGCCTGATAAACTTCAAGTGTGCGGACTCGAATCTCTTCTCTGTCCGTGATTCTATGACGGATCAAACCAGGACCGAGTGGTGGCACAAACCAGAACGCATTTTCTCGGTATTACTGACTGTGACATAAGTAAAATAAGTGAAGAGACTTCCCAAACTCGGACATTGACGAAGAACTTTGGGATTCCCCGTGGTAGACAAGACAAATGGGAAAGGAAACCACTCCGACTGACGACACACTCAGGGACTCCCAAGAAAAGAGCTCCAGGATTCACCTTGCTCGTGACCACAGGGAAGAAATCAGGACTTAACGAGACGCAGACCAAAAAAGACCGACGAAACTGAACACATGATGATGGACGAGATGAGCGCAAAAGAGCCCGAAAAAAAGGACAGACAAAGGGTGACCGAGAGTGAGAAGAGACGGGCGTGTGTACAAGAGGTGTGATGTGTGGGCGGGGACGACCATGTGTGACGGGATTTTGGGACATATACAGGAGCAGAATGAGTGATGGACAAAAGAAGAGGCGTGTGTGTGGTGATCGGACGAGCGTGACTAAAAACAGACCGCAAACTGAACCCTGGCCGCGGAAGTGAACCCGCTCACTTCGGTAGTTCGTGGAATCGCGTGACTGGGAACGCACCGCGCCAGCGTGAATCCACGGGAAACGGCGACGAAGAAATCAGAGAACGAACACCGCGCGCCGCTAGGCCCGCCCTCTTCCGCCCTGCCAGCGACAGCAAGGTCTCAAGGGAAGACTCCAGCTGAAGAGGGCGTTGCCTCCATGCAGCGCCTTCCGACCGATTCGTCACTTGGCAACAGTATCTCAACCACTCTGTAACTTTGCGGCGTCCGCGCGCCTTCATTTGTCAAAATATGTGCTGGGATTGTCTTTTTACTGCATCGCATGAAGTCATTTCATACCCACGTAAGGTATTTGTACTTCCCTTGCCAAGCAATTCTGGAAATAAACCCGCTCCGATTTGATCTCGTCTTAAATATCAATGTGGGAAGCGTCCGTCGGCGAAAGCTGACCGGACGATGTATGATCGTGATGTCTGACAGGTGTCGGCGGCCTCAATTCACTACAGACGCAACAGAGATGGGCCCGCGATAATTATTTTCCATTGATGAATTTACATATGTGTGAGATTGGCCTATTGCCCACCTCTGGCTTCCAATGAGGAAGAGGATTCCATCCCGGCAACATGAAGACGAGAATCGGAAAAGGCAACCAGACAAAGTGTATCGGGAACCCACGAATAACGTTTTCCTTGCAGAAGCGGAAATGTGTTGTTCGACAAAAATCCACGAGGCAATAAACCAGACTAAGAAAAAAAGATACAAAATAAAATAAAATTTTCGGTCATCTAAAAACTATTTTACACTTAACTTATTTATGTGTTTCAAAACTCATAAAAGCCATGCAAATTTATTGCTTTGCAAATATTGATAACAGGATTCAACAATGTAGATTTCTATACAGGTGAGATAATGACCGCAATAGGCAGAGGATTTGAGGCTCTGAACTGAAAGTGGCCAATGCGCTTTCAATGCCGTATCACTCGAGTCATGGTTTTGGTCAAGGGGTGGCACCGGTTAAGCAGCGAGGATATGAAAAATCAGGGCAATTTAAATTTACTAATAGCTATTACTAAGCAGACATTTTCATATACGATTTATTTAATGAAAAAAGTTCTGAAGGAATATGGGACATAAATGTACATAAAATATTGATGTAAGTGAATTCAAGCGACCTTGTTCTAAGTGAGGACAATGTTTCATAAAAAATGTGCCATTTTCGAGAAAATTTTTAAAAAACTTTGAAGGCTTCATGCAACCCAGAAAAAGGAAAATGTTCGGTTGAAACTTCCAGAGCCCTGAGTTCGGTGACATCGATGGCGGAATATCAATGTCATAGAAAATCGACTGAATGGTTTCGGCGCTAGTGAGTTTTCTCCAAGGACTCACAAATCATGAATTATGGCGACCCCACGTGTTAGAAGTAATTTACTATACATTGTAACACAATTTATCAATTCAGAAGAGTCATTTGTGCGTTCGGACAAATTCAGGAAGCCATGGAAATTTCGGAATTTGTATTACATGTTACAACTAATTGCTATTAATGAAATTTATTTACAATCTACTCTCCCTGGGAGTAAGGTAAGTTTAAACACTCTATATTACCATTAAATATTCAAGCTGCAAAATAAATCTGATTTTAACTCCTGCGATACATGTTATTGTTTGCAGAATATAGAGGTTTTTCTTTCATCTCTATTACATGATTTGAAATAGCCAACACACAAGCCGAATGAGAACCCCACACATGCAGCTACTGTGTGAAACGACCTACAATCGTACAATCGATAGCCAGCACTGCACCATGCTTTCGACCATGCTCGACCATTCCTCGCGTTGTTCGTCCCGCAATACAACGTAAGTGATATTTCAATTGAACTGTTTTTCAGTCTATTATATTATTAACACTAATGTGTTTTGCAGGTTTATACAACCAAGGACGCCTCTAATGAGCTGCATGAAAATACATGTTCCTGAGAAATGTATAAAATGTTCACAAAATTTCGTTCACGCCAGATTCAGGAAATTCCGTTTAGCTGCTTGCTTCACTCCTAATGGTGTGTATGTGACTGTCTCATTAATTTGCAAAATGCATTTTTAAACAATTTTTGCATGTCTTTTGTTTCTGCAAGACGAAAAAGAAAACGGAGGGGGAGGAGGAGGAAGAGGACGAAGAAGAAGAGAAAGAAAGAGGAAAAATTATTTTCGTTCTTGTGTTTTTAGGTGGAGTGTGAGGAACGAACATCATTCCGTTGCGCACAGTCCACTCTGAAACTCAGAAGGATATTTCACCCGCCTCAAATGCAGTGCAACATCAATATATTTAAATTGATTGAGAAGTTACTAGAGAAAACATGACTAGAATAAAATTCAGAAAAAATATTGTTTATTAGGCAATAGGTGTGGTATAGAGATTTACTAAAAATGTGATAGAGGGAAATTTACTTGAAAGAAGTAGAAGAAAAAGAAGGAAAAGTAAGTGGACCAGGAAGAGAAGGAGGAGATGAAAAGGACGAAGAAGACAAAGAAGAGGAAGTACAGAGAACAAGGTATGTAATGTACATTCTTGTGTTTCTGGGTTGAGTGTAAGGAGCGCATGAGAAATAATATATTCCTTGTTTTAAGACATGTTTTTGAAGGAACATAAATGAAAACTTCATTCAGAGGTCCTCATTCAAAAGCAGGAAAACTGTTATACATAAAAACATTTGACATAAAGCTTAATTGACAGTTTACCCTGAAAATCCTTACACGTAAAATATTTGGCAAAATTTTATACCTGAAAAATCTTTTATTCATTGTCTCTGACAAATTCGAAAAATACGTAGGATGAAATAGTGCACGGAGAAAGTAGAATTTGCTCTTTTGGGTTTCACATAGAAGCATGTGAGGCGTAAATTAAATCGTCCCATAGGCTACTCCCTGAAACGCAGGAACGCATGTCATCGAAGTCTGAAGAAAACGCTCAGAGAGAACCCACAAGCCACCTCCACATTTGTAATATTAACGAATAAATGACATCACAATTGGTGTTTGTGAAGTGATAACAAAGACACAACGGTCGAAATGACATTAAACAGATTGTATTTTCTTGCAGAGTGGAAACGTCATATAAGTGTTCCATTAAACTCTTTCTGGGAATTCAGGGAATATTATATCATGTTTGTAATTCACTAGCATGAGAATTCAAACAGTAATTCAAGGAACATTAGTAACAAAAAAAGAAACGAAGAGGCAATTTAATTGGGCATTAATATCGCCTCAGAGATAAAATTCAAAGGACTTTAATTCCTTTAACTTCGTGCTTAACATTTAAATAACGGATGAGAACGTTTATATACTAATCACAATTACGACTTTTTAGGGAGATCATACTTTTTTCTATATCATCAATTTATTGTAATATTATCCAAAACTGGAGAAAACGAGTCAAGAATTATAATCTTTTGGGCGTAGGTTCCACTGGTCGTCCCCGGTCGTCTCACCGGTGCAGCGCTCTTCCTGCTGACGAGGAATCGAGTGCCATGACACGCACGCTGCACTGCCGGGTGCGCGCCAATTCAAAATGCCACGCACAGACATGCCAACAGGATGTTCTTTATCTTACCATTCTATCCATCCACTTGCACGGTTCCTCCCCGTTGGTCAATTACCTATCAGGTGTATAAACGCGAGCGCCGAACATCCTGGTTCTTCAGACCTGAAGAAAGTAACGAAATATTAGAATCGTCGGTATCACAGCAACTGACTGATCTCCGAACGCCGAACAAAGCTGTCGGTTTTATCTACAACACTTTTCTGTAAGAGTCCATTAAAAGAATGAGAAAAAAGAAGCAATTGTGTTCCCGGGTCTAGATTATGAGTGCAGCTGGCGAAAACAAAATACGCTCGCCAGTCTTAGCTCAAACGCTGGAACACACTTCTTTAACAAATCTCCTTAATCATAAAATTAAACAATTAAGCCTCAGAAAGGAGTATAGGGGAGTGGACATTACATTCTGCGGTATTATCCGTTAATTTCTTATTGCATGGTAACATTTAAAATCTGTGTGTACTCATGCATGAAAAGTACGAGAATGAAGTGTCAGAAATACGATTTTCATAGATGACCAGCCTCAACCTAAAAAAAACGGAGTTTTACGTGATCTCAGCAAAGATATGTAGGTCTCTCAATTTTAATCCGCCATCACCGCTTACAATATATTTTGAATATTTCTTCGTTTTCCAATTCAAAATTGTGAAACTTCGCATTCAAGTTCCAAATAACGAAAGAAGTTATTTCCAGCCTCACTGTAAAATTAATTTGTGAATTTTCTCACACCGCCATTCCAACATGCCCTCGGTGGCTCGTTGGTCAGCGTGCTCGCTTTCCACTCCGCAATCCCGGGTTCGATTCCGGGCGGGGCTAAATTAACTGTGCCCTTTCCTTCCAATGTCCCAGTATCCGTTGCCGTGTGTTGATGAATCTCACTTCTCCGGTTGAGAGGACCAGAGATAATGCGTACCGATCGCTATTGCTAACCACACGTACCCATGGCCGGAAGGCTAAGACGCCACTAGAAGCCTCAGGTCGTAAAGAGTTGCCAAAGTACATACATACATAATTTCAACATTGACGCTCAGGAGCGTATTTCGTCGTTGTTGGTTTTCATTCAGTTATATGAGTAATGGTTTATAGGTTTCTAATAGCGGAAAACCAATGTGTGTTTCGGAGTTCAATTGAGTACTTTGTGACGTATGAATTTTTTCGCGCAACAATCTCATTTACTTTAATTGACGCCCAGAGACATATTTCATCAATTTAAAACACAGTGATATGCCCGGAAGTTCCAAACCGCAGACGAAGGTGTCGAAGAGAATGTTTGTGGTGTCTGAATTTAATCACGCCACAATACCTACTTTCATATAGGCGGTAGGTTTCTTCGTTCTCTAATTCAAAGACATGGATCATCGCTCACGCTTTTCAAACAGCGGAAGAGGAAAGTGTTTTGGAGTCTCTGTGAGGAGATTGTGGAGTGTGATATTAATCACGCCACCTTTTCCTCATAGATGCTCAGGGGCACATTTCATCAGTTTGCAATTTAAAATAAGAACACATCGCTTACAAGTTTCAAACAAAGGAAGAAAAAGAAGAAGATACGTCACGGGGTGTCATTTAAAAGTCTGTGGTGTGTGAATTTGATTACGCCAACATCTTCTCACTTTGGTGTAGCAGGTATTAAAGTGGAGTGTGTGTTTTCGGCTGCGAACTATTCCCTCCCAATTATGTAAAGTGTCCCGTGATATGCATCGGCATCAAAGTACTTCCGTCTGGCAAAGATCATCCTACAAGCTACCTGTAGCGTCGAAGTAGCAGGAGAAGTCCCATCCCGGCATCACAAAGTGCTAATTTTGGGAAGGCGACCAGAAGGAAAGAGTTAGGAATCAACCCACAATGCTTGGCTTACGGACGCCGGAATGCGTGGGTCGACAAAAGAACCGCAAGGCTCTCAAGAGAAGTAATAAAAAATACAAACAGAGCAGAAAATCGTTTTGCATCATCTTAAAATTAATCTACACTATCAAAAACAAATCTTAAATTACAAGTTTTTTAATTAATATTGTGATAATATAATGCATTGCTATTAACTATAATAGAGAATATAGTGAATATTTGAGAAGAAAGAAACATAATAATAAAGCAGATTTTTGGGCTCAAAAATTATGCCGGTGCCTGAAAATGATTGCGGAAGAGCAGAGATTTTTAAGTCCTGAACTGTATGCGCCCAACGCAGATGGAATTGTTTTCATTGCCTGATTGACTCAATAATTGTGATGCTTGACTTAATAATCCCTCAGGTAAAGATAGGGAACTGTTTTAGAAAGGAAGAGAGAACCAATTTAAGAAAAGATCGAATACCAGATTTTTCGAACAACAGAGTGGAAATAAATGTTGGTTTAAAACATTTTTGCACGTTCATTTACTTCCATAGTTTTGCGTAGCCTTTAGAAATAATGGGAGAAATTACGTGTTGTAGCACGGCAACTTTTAAGTAGACAATCCACATTCATTATGAATAGTTAAATATCGGTTACCAAAACAAAATTCTTCAATTTAATCGAACAGAATTCAATGCCGTATTTAGTAACCTTGGCTTGATAGAGGCTGTTAGAAAAGAGAAGGAAAAATGAACATAAAAATATTAAAAATTAAAATAAATTATCAAAAGATGAACTGCCGAAATCAGGCAGTTATAGCGACGTAATAATTTGTTTTCAACTTATGCCTAATAGTGTGTATATTTATCTTCATTTTAAGGTTTTTGGAGACTGGTTTCGAAAAATTACATAAGTAATATATGTTTGATATATTGGCAGAAAATAATAGTTTTAGCTTCATACTAAGATCTATAACATTCAACACTATCACATTTAGGGTGTTTACATGGACAAATTGCAGTGATACATTTTGCATGTGAATCCAGCTGAGTTACTCCCAGTTTGTCTCAAGAAAGCAAGCGATTCATTCATATTTCACATAATTATATAAGTTTTAATTAGCCATTTAAGTGTGCATCTTCGAACATTGGATCAACCTATCGAAATACTGATGACTAGGTGGCAGACGAGATGGAAGAGGAGATGGTAGACGAGATGGAAGACGAGATGGAGGTCGAGATGGAAGACGAGATGGAAGAGAAGATGAAAGAGGAGATGGAAGACGTGATGGAATACGAAAAGGTAGACGAAATGGAAGAGAAGATGGAAGAGGAAATGGTAGACGAGATGGAAGACGAGATGGTAGACGAGATGGAAGACGAGATGGTAGACGAGATGGAAGACGAGATGGAAGAGGATATGGTAGACGAGGTGGAAGACGAGATGGAAGAGGAGATGGAAGACGACATGGAAGACGAGATGGAAGAAGAGATGGAAGACGAGATGGAAGAGGAGATGGAAGACTTGATAGTAGACGAGATGGAAGACGAGGTGGTAGACGAGATAGAAGACGAGATTGAAGAGGAGGTGGAAGAAGAGATGAAAGAGGAGATGGAAGACGAGATGGAAAACGAGATGGTAACGAGATGGAAGACGAGATGGAAGTCGAGATGGAAGACGAGATGGAAGTCGAGATGGAAGACGAGATGGAAGTCGAGATGGAAGAGGAGGTGGAAGACGAGATGGAAGACGAGATGGTAGACGAGATGGAAGTCGAGATGGAAGAGGAGATGGAAGACGAGATGGAAGAGGAGATGGAAGAGGAGATGGAAGAGGAGATGGAAGACGAGATGGAAGAGGAGATGGAAGACGAGATGGTAGACGAGATGGAAGACGAGATGGAAGTCGAGATGGAAGAGGAGATGAAAGTTGAGATGGAAGAGGAGGTGGAAGACGAGATGGAAGACGAGATGGTAGACGAGATGGAAGACGATATGGAAGTCGAGATAGAAGAGGAGATGGAAGACGAGATGGAAGAGGACGTGGAAGACGAGATGGAAGACGATATGGTAGACGAGATGGAAGACGAGATGGAAGTCGAGATGGAAGACGAGACGGAAGTCGAGATGGAAGACGAGATGGAAGACGAGATGGAAGACGAGATGGAAGACGAGATGGAAGACGAGATGGTAGACGAGATGGAAGACGAGATGGAAGTCGAGATAAAAGAGGAGATGGAAGACGAGATGGTAGACGAGATGTAAGACGAGATGGAAGTCGAGATGGAAGAGGAGATGGAAGTCGAGATGGAAGAGGAGGTGGAAGACGAGATGGAAGACGAGATGGTAGACGAGATGGAAGACGAGATGGAAGTCGAGATGGAAGAGGAGATGGATGACGAGATGGAAGACGAGATGGTAGACGAGATGGAAGACGAGATGGAAGTCCAGATGGGGAAGAAGAAGATGGAAGAGGAGATGGAGAAGAAGGAGGAGATGGAGAAGGAGGAGGAGATGGAGAAGGAGGAGGAGATGGAGAAGGAGGAGGAGATGGAGAAGGAGGAGGAGATGGAGAAGGAGGAGGAGATAGAGAAGGAGGAGGAGATGGAGAAGGAGGAGGAGATGGAGAAGGAGGAGGAGATGGAAGAGGAGGAGGAGAAGATGGAGATGGAGGAGGAATATAAAGGAGGAGGAAGAGGAAGAGGTGGTGGAGGAGAATGAGGAGATGGAGTTGGAGAAGACGAGGGAAGGATAACGAGGAGCATCTAGAGAAGGAGGAGGAAGAAAGGGAAGAGAAGTAGAAAAAGTAAAAGAAGGAGAAGGAGGAAGAGAAGAGATTTGAAGAGAAAAATTAATTCGAGACCAAAGTTCTCGAGAAATATTCGAAATAGTGTATTAAGATAAAATTGTACGGAAGTTTAAAAGGAGAGTGTAATTTGGAGTGTAATTTTTTCGTGCTCCTAGGGACATATTTAATCCATTTCTTATTATAGGCGGTGGGATATCAATTTCAAATTTGAAGTTTTACTCCTAGTTATCAGAGAAGTCTTTGCAGGAACGTAAGGAGAAATTCTAGCTGGAGTTCTTACTGAAAACCAACAATACTGTTCTTATGAAACAAACGTAAATAAAAACGCTCACATGCTACACCCCAAGAATGCAGTTCTTGTGGATGAAATTTAACAAAAAATTTACAGTCAGTTTTTTATGCAAAAAACTCACATTGCAGTTGGAATGAAAAATTTTTTGTAATAATTTAGGCTTCATAAAATTGGGACAAATCATAATATATTAATTACGCCAAAACTATGGAATGCGATGCAATGGAAACGGAAGTACATCGAAAAACCAACTTTTCCACCTCCCTAATACCCGGGGTCTCTCCACTACACCACGAGTTGTCCCGCAAAAAGCAGAAGAGGAATTTGGTTTGGGAGCTGTAACTACATACTTGATTGGAATAAATTAGAGAGGCTCCTTTTTCATGTTCATGGATATTTTGATGGCCTGCCTTTCCCTGAAAATGTATAATATTATGCCCATGTCAACACTGTCGAAAGATAAATGACGAAGTACAGTGCACTTCGTGAGACGACACTGCGCTTCTGAATTGTAAAGGGAAGCATGTGAGCAGTAAATTAATTCTGCTCATAGACTACTCCCTGCAACGCAGAATCGCATGCCATAGGAATCTCAAGAAAATGTGTGCAGGCTAAGCAGTGTGCAGGGTTTCACGAAATAAATCAATTCAAAAGCGATGCAATTCTCTGACATCAGTGTAGATGTTTACATACTGACAATATAGAGACAAGAATGGAGAATGACATTAAGTTTCCTTCTCAAAGAGGATGAACGTAAGACGATTTTCTTGCTCTCAGGAAGAAGAGTTTCATGTAAGTTAATTCCTTATGTTACTCAGAATATTATTTCTAATCTGTAATTCAGTCAATCATCATTCTGTCAGCAGTTCGAAGAACTTATGTTACAAAAATGAAGGAAATGGGGAGCAAATTTTTTCGGACAATAAATGTCCTCCCAGAAGCATAACAAAGCTTCCTCCATTGGAAAGTTAGCGTACGTAACTTAAATAAGAGTAGAGAAAATTGTTATCCGAATCACGATTACGATTTTCGCGGACGTACACATTTTTACTGAAATCTTTCGTGATCCAAGTCGTTGTTTGTGAATTTTCGAAAATGCGCAAATTTTCGCATTTCGCAAACGCTGGCGCTCAGAAGCATATTTCATCGCTTTTCTAATTCAATAAAATGAGAAATGGCTCACAAGGTTCAAAGAGTAGGAGAGGAATGAGTTTCGGAGTCTCACTGAGGGGTTTGTGGCGCGTGAATTATACCGAGCCATAATCTTCTCATTGACGATCACAGATATATTTCTTCGCTTTGTAATTCAGTAACACTGACATATACAACGGCGGAAGAAGAAGAATATAAAGAAGAAGAAGTAGAAGAAGAAGTAAATGTGTGCTTAGGGGAATCAATGGTGAGGTTATGGTGAGTGAATTCTATATAGCTCACCACAATCTCCTCATTGACTCTCAGGAGCATATTTCATCAATTTCTTAATCAGCCATAGTGACAATGAAGTAAAGATCCGCGCAAAAGTCCCAAACAGCAGAAGTTGTATTTCTGGGTCTAAGTGAAAAATTTGTGAAGAGTGACTTATTATTCCATCTTCTCTTCTCTTTTGTGTTGCTGCTATCGATCATGAGTGTTTCCAAGAATATCTTCCACATTTGTGAGCTAATCAATCCTTACGCAGCACAGAAGGACTCGCGTTGTGCATCGACTATTAACAGTCTCAGATTGGCCTGCGAACCACCACTGTCGTCAAATGTGAAGGGGTTCTATCCCTGCATCTTAAAAAAGAACATTTGAGAAAGGCGACAAGACGGAATGTCTCAAGAACACGTGGAAAAATGAAAGATGTTAATATGATCTAGCAACCCTCCTTCCGGGAGTTGTCGATTATGAGTGCCTGAAGTGAGACATGTCCACAAATGACACATAAAAAAAGGGTTTCGAGGCCACTGGAAGGAGGGTGTGCATTTAAAAACACTGCACACTCTCCTCCCTGGGGCTTAGGGATATTACTCATCGGAAAATAATTTCTTGAAAGAACTGTTGCTCAACGAGTCAAACAGCAGGGGACTCACTTTCTCCCTCCTCGTAGATTGTTTTGCCTGGAAATATTAATCACCCTCTAAGATCATCAGCCCAACATTGCAACGTAATTTCACTAATATTCTAAATTTTAAGATATAATAGTTCGGTTTAACAATCGTGAAAGAAAAGAAACAGACAGAAACTGCAGACGAATACCAGAAATACCTTTGCCTTGTAATAAAACGATAAGGGGAGCAAATTTCCTTTTGCACAACTACGTCTGTAGTCGCAGAACATGTGCAGGCAGCGCGAGGCAAATTATGAAGTTGACAACAATGAAGCAGTTCTTCCCTGATCACAGTGAGGAGTATGCTAATGGTAGCTGTCATAATCTTTCCATCATCAGATGGAAAGATCATGACAGCTACCATTAGCATACTCCTTACTGTGATGACTATTTCAAATTTCTCTCAGGATGACAGATAGGAGTATGCTAATGGTATCTGTCGTTTCCGTTTTATCTTATGAGGACTATTTCAAATTTCTTTCCGGATGGCAGTGAGGAGTATGCTATAGGTAGCTGTCATTTCTGTTCCGATAAAATGTGTCTCAGTGGCTCGGAATGGAGGTGGTGGGACGTAAATTGTATCGTTGCAGAAGAATAGCAGAACTGTCTGAGACTTCTACCAATGGCGCCAAATGATGAGACATGTACTGGATTTACTTTCACGTAGTAAATCAGCTTTTGACTTTAATGTGGCTGCGACAAATAATCGAGAATATAGTAGAGAGATCTGTCTGAACGCAATTCATGACGAAAATGAAATCCCTGTAGCACCCTCGGAAGTTGATCATCTCAAACTTTGAAACGGTAAATTTTTCGTAAATAATATCTAAATATAAAATGAAAGATAAAAAACTGCCTACGTTGTAAAACAAGCAATGTTTTACCGGTGCAGTTAATATTACGCAGGATAATATGCGTCTCGGTGGCTCGGAACGGAAGATGTGGGACGTAAATTGTATCGTTCAACAACCTCCATTCTGAGTCCCCCGGGCACATTCAACTGACATGGAGCGAAGTGCAATATCCTGGCCACCAAGTTTGCCTGAACTCTGTGCCTGAGACTTTTACCAATGGGGCAAAATTATGAGACACGTACTCAAATTATCCTCACATAATAGGTCGGCTTTTGACTTCGTTGTGGCAGTAACAAATAATCTAAGATATTGTGTAGAGATGTCTCCAAGGCAGTTCATGACGAAAAGAAAGTTCCTCAAGCACCCTGGGAAAATAATAATCTCAAACTTCGAAACGATGATTTTTCTCGTAAATATGAACTTATATAAAAAGAGAGATGATCAAATTGTTTACATTGTAAAGCATTCAATAGTTTCCCGGTACCGTTAATATTATGCAGGATAAAATGCGTCTCAGTGGCTCGGAATGGAGGATGTGGGACGTGATTTCTATCGTTCAACAACCTCCATTCCGAGCCCCGGAGGCACATTCAACTGACATCGACTGAAGTGCAATAGCCTGGCCATATAGTTCGCCTGAACTTTGTGCTCGAGACTTATACCAATTGGGCAAAATGATGAGACATAGACAGGCATTATCCTTACATACTAAATCGGCATGTGACTTTGATGTGCAAGTAGCAAATAAACAAGGATATTTTGAAGATACATGTTTCCAAAGAAGTTCTTGAAAAAAAAATTCCTGTAGCATCCTGGAAAGGCTAGTATCTCAAATGTCGAAACGATGAATTTTTCGTAGATAAGAATTTGATATAAACTGAAAGATGAGAAAATTGTGTACGTTGTAAAGCATGCAATGTTTTCCCGGTACCGTCAATATTCGGCAGAATAATATACGTCTCGGTGGCTCGGAATGGTGGTGGTGGGACGTAAATTAATTTGTTCAACAGCCCCTATTCCGATCTGCAGATGTTCATTGAACTGTAATCAACTGAAGTGCAATTTACTGACCACCTAGATGAAATTCAATATTTTCCAGTTACCGTCAATATTCCGAAGGATAAAATGCGTCTCAGTGGCTCGGAATGGAGGATGTGGGACGTAAATTGTATCGTTCAACAACCTCCATTCCGAACCTCGGGGGCACATTCAACTGACATCGACTGAAGTGCAGTATCCTGGCCACCTAGTTTGCCTGAACTCTGTGCCTGAGACTTTTACCAATGGGGCAAAATGGTGAGACATGTTCTCGAATTATCCTCACAAACTTGATGGGCTTTTGGCTTCGTTGTGGCAGTGGCAAATAATCGAGGATAGTAGGGAGAGATACCGAGTGAGCAAATAAGTTTCGTTAGCTCCCTTGAAAGTCAATCATCTCAAACTTGCGTGACAGTCCTGCTATCAATAAAAGTAGATAAATGTTTAGTAATTTTCCCGATTCCGCTTCGCGTTCCGGGCTATACTGTTAGCAGTCCTTGGATAAATCTGTACACATGTTGTGGGTGAAGTAACTGGCTACCGCTATGCCCATAATTCGGGAATTTAAAGTACTGGTACAGTTCAAGGGTACAGACTGATACGAAACTCATTGTTACGTTTATTTCTCAGTTGAATCTCTTTTACATAGTTCTTAAAATATACATATCGGAAATCATGTTATTAACTTTTAAGCCCAAAACACGGTTTTCAGAAGACAAAGAAGTTATGTTAGAAAGTTACACATCATATCAACAAACTGGTTAACAGCCGAACTCATGAGCGGGTTGTGTGTAAAACAAACTATTGAAAAAAGTGCGGGTAGTCGATGCTGAACTATAACTACATATATTTTTGATGTTCTCTGGCTTACAACTATTGGGAAGTGCTTTTTTAAACCAATTTTTTTTAAATCGATAGCTTCCGCGACCAGTTTCTTGCGATTGCCGTTGTCTGTCTGGGTGACGCATTAACGAAGGATGTGAAACCGACGTTTTGTTCAGTTAGTCGGGATCTTTCAAATGGTTATTCTGCGCCACAATGATCGACGCGCGGATTAATATACGAATGGGAGATTAATGTACAATCGTAATTGGTTGAACCAGCCGGTCAATCGGCCGCCGGTGAGCCAGGAGAAAGCATCCAACCGGGGTGCAAGGCGTGGTCTCTGATCGGACGGCAATGAACATTCCGGGGTCTGACAGCATAGCTCTGTTCGGTTGCGATCAGCAAGGAGCGTTCCGGCCGGGTCGTGGTGGCAGCCGCAGAATCATGGCTTAACAAGATGACTTCTATAAATTCGTCTGGAGCACCGTCGGTCCTCTCTGATCGCACTTTTCTCTTCGAAATTATTTCAGGGTTCTCATGTGTGTTGTGCGATATCAGATTGTTCAAAACTCCTGTGTTCGAGGTGTAGAATATGCTTGCGTAGTCTTTCTTCTATTATTCTATTTCGTGGATGTAGTGCTTCGCACAACTGCATGGTACGGCGTACACTCCTGCTGTTTGGAGTGGCGGATGCTGGTACTTAACACGCACCAAAGTTTGGCCCATCTTCCGTTGGGACACGTAGATTGTCTTCTTCTGAAACCGTTTACCTATTTCATCTCGGGGTAGGCCCTTATGAAATGGTCTAAAAAGTCCTCGAGGGTGTGCTATCCGTGAGGCAATCATGAAGTGTCATCCACATATCCGTCACACGTGGCAATTTTCACATGTGGATCGAATACTCATTTCGTTTGAAGAATACATAGGTTTTCTTTTAATTAGCATTATAAGATATGAAATACTTCATAATTTCAATGACAACTTCACACATGTGACGTCTGGGTGGAACGGACTAGAGAACTTTCAGACGAAAGCCAGCACTGCACCATGCTCGAGAATGCACGTCCATCAACTTACAAGGCAAAGTAAGTGCTTTTTTAATCGAATTGATTTTAACTTTAATATATATTATTAATACTAATGTGTTTTGGTACTTACAGAACCAGGTGCCTGTGTGATGGTCTCTATCAAACTACATACTCCTGATAAATGTATAAAGAGTGAATGGCAGATATAAGAAATTTCGTTTATCTGCTTGCTTCATTCCGAATGGTACGTATGTGACAGTCCCATGAATTTTCGAATTGTGATTCTTAAACACGTTTTCATTATATGCTTTAGCATTAATGCTGCAAAGTGATGTCCTGAGTAGGATCATTAAAAAATTTTCCTACAAATGTGATTAATATTCTTCTCTGGATAAATGAAATAATGTGATAAAATGGATCAAAAGATCCTCATTGAATGCATTAACACCCTTGTCTAATTAATTCTCTTTTACCTTCACTGCCCACACTTATCTCAGCTCACAAACGCCAATAGGTCAAAATTTCTTAAAAAAATGTCAGCCTAGTAATGCCGTAATTCCGGAATAATTTGTTTCGTCAAATTTATAACTTTTCCAAATTAACTATATCATCAAATTTTGATGAAGTCGCCAAATACCTACAGTTAAAACGATGTAATACTTTTTTTCGTTATTTTACGAAAGGGAAATGACTAATTTTGGAAATGAGGAAATTTACTAAACTATGCGAGTAATATCTGCCGAGTTGTTTTTTTAAGATTTTGCTGAAGGAAATCCAGTGATTCATTTGCCTATCTTACACTTATGAAATTAGACCTAATTTAAAAAAGAGATTAAATCCTTCAAAACCGCAATTCTTATTGCTCACATTTACTGAGAACTGGAGGAAGTGGCTTTCGTAAAATTGTTTTTCAAGTACGGAGAAAAATATTTCATGGCAAGGAAAGGAAGATTGCGCCCCTCAGAATTTTAGAAATAAGAAGCAAAACGATTTTCTGATTTACGCATGATCTGCAACAACTCAAAAAGAAGAAGAGGAAAAATAATTTGTGTTTTTTGAGGTTTCTAAGTGGGGTGCGAGAAACGCATAAGCATTCGTCGTTTCTCACGACCCACTTTAAAACGCAGAAACATATTTCACCACCTGAAGCAAAGTGCAACATCATGTTTAAATTTATGAAAAAACTGTCGAGAAAAAGTTTCTACAACAAAATTTACAAAAATTATTTTAATTTAAGTTATAGGATGGTCTGGTGTAAAATATTTTCAAGATCATGGTAGAGAAATTGGCTTTGCAGAAGAAGAAGAAGAAGAGGAAGAAAAAATAAGTAAGAAGAAGAGAAGGAGAAGGTGAAGAACATGAAGGAGGACTTGGATAGGACGACGATGAGAACGAGGTGCAAGAGAAAAAGAGGACGAAAAAGATGAAGAATATGAAAAAGTATGAAACATAATGTGTTCTTGGAGTTCGGGCAGAAGGGCAAGGAACGCATATCATTCCGTTCCACATTCACTTCGCTCAAACACAAAAACATATTTCATCTGCCTGAATTAAGTGTAACGTCGTATATATGTTTTTAAATGTATGTTACTCATAAGCACCTCAAGTGAGAGACGAAGATGTGTTCCAAGGACTCAATGAGGTGATTGTGTGTGTGAACTTTATATATACCATACAACGATCCCCTCATTGAAACTCGGGGGCATATTGCATCGATTTCTTTTTCCGTGATATTGAGAATCACTGCGAAAATCCGGCCAGCCGACGAAGAAGTAATGTTCAGGAGCCTCAGAGGAAAGTTTGTAGTGTCTGAAGTTTATTACGCCACCGTTTTCACTGATTTTGACTTTGTTGTTTGACCATGCTGTTTCACTTTGCATTTGAATTGCTGCATGCAAATGTTTTCACATCCAGATTATTTTAAAGGTCAAAGTAAAATAATAAATAAAATATTAAAGCGATAATTGAAGGAGAAGCACTGTTTGAAGAAAGACAATTATAATTGTCTCTATCTCGTAGCGCAGAGCAAAGTCGCTCGCCTTTAACCAAGGAGATCCCGGTTCGATTCCGATCTAATCTCGTGTGAAAATGTGTTCCAACAAAACGAGTTTGACCGCTTCTCAAGGGCTAGTCTAACCCCTGTGAAGTGTCCTAAACCCTACCCATGTCCTCATTCCATCCCAATTCTGGCCGCTGGGTAGTGACGCAGGAGCGCGTGGTGGGAGGCGCGTACGCAGGGATGGTACCTGGCGGTCCTCTTTACAAGACTGCGAGAAGACGTGACGGACAGAAATATATAAATATCTACAGACGGGGAATTACTTCAGATTATACGTAGAAAGTAAAGTACCACTACCCCAATAGCGCTCAACACCCAAGAAGAGGTTAGGAGACGCGTTACATCGTGAGTTCACGCAATAAATGTAAAAAATAAAAAATAAGCAGGACAAGCTGATTATCAGTAGCTGAAATTAAATAGACAAAACAAGGTATTATTTATTCAATTAAATATCAACAGAATGTAAATTAAATGCAAATTTAAAGAGAAAGTATTGATGTAAATGAATTCAAATTAACGCTAATACTTTAAGTATTGAGTCTCTTAAGCTATTGGCGATGGATCATAGTTAATTGCTTTTATAAGTGATTTATTATTTTCGATTAAAACGTGTTAATAGTGGATAGTGTAAATTTCTAGGCATTCATGGACGTGTAGTGTATAACTTTTGATTTCACATCGCGGAGATTTCGTGAATGACCGACACCCACACAACCCAGCGAGAAGAACGTACGTATGTGGCACCGCATTTGGTTCTGGAACTATGCCATCGAAAGTGAGCAATTGTGGCTCTACAGAGGAAAAGCAACGGATCATTGGAGTAGCATATGACAAGTTCGCAGTAGGGTAATTTGCCAACTGCCCCGCGATAATGTCTTTTACTAGCAGTCTAGAGACTGAATAAATGCTATTATGAGAAATTGAAATGGATTGCCTGATGTATTAGGAAGTTTACTTTTGAAAGAAATAAGGTTCTGAGCAATAGGTGTAGTCATGTAATATATAGAGACAAGCTAAAGACAGAATTGTAGCGATAATTTATGATATTACATTTATTTGAACTGCAATTAGGTGTGACCCGGTGGCAGTTAATTAACAATAATTACAATAATAATAACACTTAACATTAATAATAACAACAATATGATAAATAATAACAATATCAATAATAATAACAATATTAATAATAACAATAATAATAAAGGAGTACAATACAAGCCGAGCATGCAATAATCCTACTATCACTAATATTAAGTATTATAACAAATATTTCAACTCGTATGATATATAATAATTATAATTATATATCGGTGATGCTAAAACTTAATACAAGCTACATAAATATTGGCTAAATTTATTGTTTTTAATTCATTGATCGCGTTCACTACAATTAACTGCACGACACTGCACTGCACAACACTACACTACACTACACTGTTTTTGCTTTGAGTTACACTGACCAGCACTTCACCGCACTTCACAGCACTTCACAGCACTTCACCGCACTTCACAGCACTTCACAGCACTTCACCGCACTTCACAGCACTTACTCATTTAATGTCTATTACTATCATATTGTTCTAACTTATTTCTAAAACTTCGAACACTTAGAGGAAAAGCTTTGAAAATTATTGCGGGTAAACTGTTCCAATCTTTAATTGTTCTGTTACAAAAGGAAAATTTCCCAAGATCTGAATTTTGTTTCCTTGTTCGAATTTTGTGAGTGTGATCGCTTCGGCCGAAATAATTTGGTTTTTCTAGTCTAACCTGAATTTCCTTCCAAGCTCTTTGACCTACGTACGATTTATAAAGAGCGCAAAGCCTCGCCCTTGTTCTTCTCATTTCTAGAGGTTCCCATGCCTTTTTTATCGCGTTAGTTCTATAGGTAAACTTATTCGCTTTTCTCTGTATTCTATCTAGATTTTTCCGGTGCGACTTTCTGTATGGATCCCAACATGCCCCTCCGTATTCCATGAGAGGGCGAACCAGCGAAAAATATGCTAATTCTTTTGCGTTTGCAGAGCTTTTCTTTAGAATTCGCATTACAAAATGCAAAGACTTCCACGTTTTCCTAACTACCTGATTTATATGCTTCTCCCACCCTAATTTACTATCTATATGAATGCCTAAATACTTGCATGATGAGACTCTTGGGATGATGACCTCACCTAAACGATAGTCTGGTTCCTCATAATTTCGTCCCCGCCCGAACGTTATTGTTTTGCTTTTCGATCCGTTAATTCCCATGTCATTTTTTTCAGCCCAATCACGTAAATGTTCTAAATCCTGCTGTAATATTTGTTCGTCAGCGCTACTTTTGATTTTTCGGTATATAACACAATCGTCTGCAAATAAACGCACCTTTGATTGTATGTTAACATGGAGATCATTTACGTACGCTAAGAAAAGTAATGGCCCTATGACCCTTCCCTGTGGAACCCCTGAAGTAACAATACCCGTAGTCGAAAACTGAGTGCCAATTCGAACTTTTTGTTTCCTGTCTCTAAGAAATTCGCTTACCCACTTCACAACTCTAGCATCAATTCCTGAAGTTAATAATTTCCTGATAAGTAGGTTATGCGGTACTACGTCGAATGCTTTCGCAAAATCGATTACGATTGCATCCACCCTCCCACCCGCGTCAACTTCGTCAGCTAGATCTTGCAAAAGAGAAACGATTTGGCTTTCGCACGAATATTTACTTCTAAACCCATGCTGTCCGTGAAAAATCCAGTTCGCTTTTTCCCATTCGCGGCGAATGTACCCGGCTATTAAATGCTCCATTATTTTGCATACTACTGATGTGAGCGATACTGGTCTATAATCACAATTTTAATTAGTATATTTTAATTCGGAATAATAATAAGGTAAGGTCTAAATTTTAAATATTTACTCAAGCAGATCTTAAGGCCAGCGTTCTAACATACCAAAACCATGGAATAAAAAAGAGAGCAGAATTTATGGTGGAGCCGCACGTGGGCAGCTTCTTATGACAGGGAAAGTAGAAAACGTGGGTTGGGCGTTGAGGCTGACTCAGGGGCGTCTTCCAGCTGGAACTGACTCGGCGAGAGATCGAGGTATGAAGCGGAGGAGGCGTTTTCCGTCTGGAACTGACTCGAGAAGGGATCGAGGTAAGGAGTGGGGCAGGCGTCTTCAAACTGTGACTGACTCGGGGAGCCATCGAAAAAAGAAGCCGAGCAGGACTCTTTCGACTGAGACTGCCTCGGTGAGGGAGCGACGGAAAGAGCGGAACACGTTCTTTGGACTGGAACTAACTCGGCGAGAGATCAAGGTAAGGAGCGGAGCAGGCGTCCTCCGAATGGGGTTGACTCGAAAAGGGATCGAGTTAAGGAGCGTATCAGTTGTCTGGCCTGGGAACCCGAAAATCTCTAACGTCAAAACAATGAATTTTTCGTAAATATTAACATAATATAAAATGACATGAAAAAATTGCCTACATTTTAACGTTCCACACCTAAGCGTTCAGGGTTTTTCCCGTAACTTCCATATTCCCCAAGATAATATGCGTCTTGGTGGCTAGGAATGGAGGTGGGATGCAAATTGTATCGTTGAGAAACTTTTATTCCGAGAGCTGGGGCACATTTAACCTAAATTGAATTGAAGTGCAAATACCTGGCCACCAAGATCGCATGAACACGGTGCCTGAGACTTTTTCGAATGTGGCAATATGATAAGACATGTACTTAAATTATCCTCACATACCAAATCGGCTTTTAGCTTCAATGTGGCAGTGGAAAATAATCGAAGGTATTGTGGAGAGATCTGTCTTCAACGACCTTCATGAAGAAAATAAAGTTCCTGTAGCAGTCTGGGATGTGGATCGTCTCAAATTTCAAAACCATTAATTGTTCGTAAATATTAACATGATTTAAAATGAAAATTATAAAATTGCCTACATTTTAAAGCGTTCAGGGTTTTCGGGTAACGTCCATACTCCGTAGGATAATATGCGTCTCGGTTCCTGGAAATGAAGTACGTGGATCTGACTTGAAAGACAGAGATAAGAAGCCGTGCAGGCGTCTTCTGACTGGGACTGACTCGGCGAGGGATCGATGATTAAGCAGAGCCGGTGTCTTCCGACTGGGACTGACTCGGGAAGAGATCGAGGGAGGGAAAGGAGAAGGAGTCTTCCGACTCGAACTGCCTCGGTGAGGGAGCGAGGGAAAGAACGGTGCTGGTTGCGTGAATGAGAATCGTTTGAGTGCAGGGTGCGTTGAGACGCAATAGCCGAAAGTGAAGGCGTTGAGCCTAGACTCTCATTGAGTGTATTTCAAATACCGGAGGAGATGTCCCCAAGATATCCCAGCGGCGCGATACATACAAATGCAAAACAAAGCTGAAAAACAATCTAATAAAATATCCAGTTTTACATCCGTTCCATAAGAAAGAATAAATCTGCGATTTACAATAAGTGTTACGTGTGATGACTGAGATATGTTAACAAAGACTGAATATACAATAAATGAATTCTCCGTAACAGTTATTCGCGCAAGAAAGTGTGTGGTGTTGTGCAACAACTACATATTATATATATGAATTACACTCATATTCCATTTGGAATAAGGTAAGTCTCAAAAATTTATCAAACCAAATTTCGTTAAATATTGAAATTTTAAATTTCCCTTTACACCTTAGCAAAATATAAAATCTCCCTTAATTCCTTACCAACAGATTCTAATTTACAGAATACAGATCTCTTTTCTTCATCGTTGTTAACAGATTTCACCAAGACACGACAAAATTTAAATATAGCCATCTCTCTTATGGGTTGTGTGTGGAGCAGTGGATCATGCTGCCGATCTTGCTGGAGATATACCTAAATATCTCCTCTTCCGATGCCAATGTAAGTGATTTCTCAATCGAATAGGTTTTCCATTCAACATTGTATTAACACTAATGTGTATTTGCAGATTTACATAACAAGAGTTGAGTTCAATGATCTGCATTAAAATACGTATTCCTGAAAAATATACAAGACGTGATTGCCAGTTTCAGAAACTTCTTTCTTCACCTTACTTCATTGACAAGGGTATGTATGTATCTACCTTCGTACATCACTTACCTTAATAGAGCTTCCTAATTTGCTCTTCAAAACTATTATTTGTGTTAATCCCCTCAGTTGGATGATGCGTTGACAATCCAAGTTATGAATTTTTCATTCACCAGTTGTTTTTGCCGCCTTTGAAATAATTCGGATGCTTTTCATGAATGACAGGAATAAAGATTCAAAGAACTTACCTTAAGACCGGAAGCAGGACACGTGTGTCTCCTCTCATTTTCCGTTAGCTTCCCTGTCTGTCAGTCATTCCGGTCTCTACCTGCACTCGTCTCCAAACTCGTCACGTGTTCAGTCTTGTCGGTCGTACTCGTCCCGTGAAGTTGACGTGTTTCGTCACTTTGGTCACGTGCAAGATGAATTCAGGAATTCTAGTCTTGGGTGTCCCCGAGTATTGCGTCAGACCAAGTGGATCCCCTTCCAATTTCTTATGTACACCGAAGGATATCCCAAAGTTCATCACTGTCCGAATTGGGAAAGTCCCTTCATTATCTCACAACTATGTGTACGTGGGACAGCCGCTTGTACTACTGAACCCTTTAATTTAAAGAACTTGTGTAACATTATGCACAAGGTAAGGGATACGGAAATGAAAGAGGTATATGTGTCTCCGGGTCTTAGCAATGATAGTGACTGGCGAAGATAAAATACGCCTGCCACACTCATAGTTGAAACACTGTAATCAACATAACAACATCAAATATGCTTAGTCAGCAAAATGTTTAAAAAATGCTAAAAAAGGGCTATGACGGGGAAAATATCAAATTGAGTGGAAGAATCTTTGAATTTCTTGGTCGCAACTCATTTTAATTTTTATGAATTGTGTTATTGTCAAACGGTTGTCAAAGGGCCAACAAAAGGAATTAAATTAGTATTGTTAAATATACAACACTACATTGACTGCAACGCAAGAATGTCTGTGTTTAAACTAAATCACATTCCCAAAAATAGTAACAACTCACGGGTAATCAATAAAAATCACACCGACACCAAATTTTCAAATGGTAAGACAAAAATCGTTTGCATTCTACCTAAAGAAAATGCAAAGGAATCATCTGCATGATATCACAGAAATATCGATTTATAATAATAAGAACAGCACGTACATCAAACAAAAAAAGTGTTCCTTGCTATGAAAAAGAAGCGAGTTCAGTGTTAGTAAATTCATTTCCTTCTATGGGAATTAGGTTTCTGCAGCTGACGTGAATTATCAAACACCAATTTCAATTTGCACAGGAGAAAGTTGTGTTTCGGAGTCTGAGCGAGGATGATGTAGGTGGAAAATCGTATCGCTCCATAATCATATCTGATTTCGTATATATTTTTTTGGTGTGTTGCTGATGGTAAAAATACGCTGTCACAAATGTAATGGAAAAAAAATTATGTTTCATGTTTAAAAAACTCCCAAAAATGTAGTAGTCCATTCTCTTCTTGGTTATTAAGTGGCGCATATTTAATTGAATTTTATGTTAATAAAATTTGGCATTCCTTCGTTCATTCAAAACAAAAAAATTCGTACCCACTATTAAGAGAACGCAGCTTGCAAATTTCAACGAAATGGGCAAGAATGTGCTTGATTGTGTCAGAAAGGAGAGTGTGAGGTTTAACGTCTGTAACTACACAATCTGTACTGTGTAAGGCAGGTACATACTACGTTGAGATACTGCGTGAGGTACGTAATGTGTCGCTCTACCGATTTGAAGTTTAAAGGAGGTTCCAGACAGCAGAAAAGGAAGTGGTGTTTCGAGGCCCCGGTACGAAAGTGTTTGGGAGTGTTATTGAGTAGTTTGCAGCGTGTGAATTTTATCACGCAACAATCTCCTCATTAACACTCACGCACACAATTCTCCGATTTCAAATTCATATAAAGAATTGCTCACAAGTTCCAACCAGCAAAAGAGGAAGTTGTGTTTTGAGCCCTCGGTACAGATGTGTTTAGGAGTGTTACTGAGTAGTTTGCAGCGTGTGAAATTTATCACGCTACAATCTCTTCACTGACACTCAGGCACATAATTCTTCGATTTTGAATTCATATAAAGAATCGCTCAGAAGTTCGAAACAGCAGAAGTCGTGTTTCAGAATCTCAGTTGTAACTTTTAGGTGTGATAATTTTTATACGTCACTACCTCCTCCTTTTCGCGTCGCTGGTGAACAACCCGGAGTCGCAATGTCAGTGAGGTCCCTCGGCTTTGACGCCTTAGCCAACACTTTCCAGCACATAAAATACCCCCCCCCCAAATATGTTCATTATGTAGATGGAAAAAGAATGGCCTTTCCTCGGCGTGCTCGTGAGTCGAGAGCTAAACGCATTGTACAGCATTTTGTTCCCAATTATCAGACTTCTGCTAACTGATACCCGCAAATGGACTCGCACCATCACCCAACAGCGTGTTTAGATACTGGCCATCGGAGCAAGAACAGTGTGTGATGAATATGCGCCTAGTGAGTGGCGTCTTCTCTGCAGACAGGTACGTATCTGAACTCAAGGTTTTGCAATAAAAATGAATATTTTCTTTCTTGAAGATCATTTACATATAGACTCAGCGTTTCCAACATTTTTTCACAAATGATTTCAAGTACTTTTTCCGGATAATCTAAATACGCATATGAAATCGTGCATTTTCTTTATCGTTCTTAATTAACTCACTGATATTTTAATATTGCAAAATTACCTCTGACTTTTCTCACAACTACAATATTAAATATTGAGGGTTTTTTAAATATCTCGACCTGAAACACACATCTTGTAATAAAGGTATGTAACATTTTTTGAATATGTAGATAATATATTGAGTAATGTTGCACAACATTGGGGGAGTTTCCAAACAGGTTTGTGTCACAGCCTGAACCATTTTTTCTTTACTATTTAAGAGAAAGAACGGTGTTAAAATTGAGGTGTTCCCAGGAACCTCTTTGTGTTTTGAAATAATAAAAAGATACAAATTGCAGTACTACAATATTCATACTAGAGATTATGAATTTATTGTTATTTTCCACTAAAATAACTATGAAAAGATCACTTAACAATAAAAGCGAACTCAGAAAACGATTCTGGGAACCTTCAGAAGATGGGTATAAGTAGCAATTCTGTACAAATTATCTGAAAATATATTAGAAAATGTAAGCCTGCGGAAACAGTTGATTTTGATGTCAAATATTTGTAGGCTATTTTAATATCATGCCCGAAAAAGAAATGATCTTTTAAAAATGACGCATGGCGTATTTACGTTCAACTGTTTTTCGAAAATTGCAATGTTGAACAATTTTTACAAAATTCCCCCTCTAGCACAAGGAGAGAATATTAAGACCTTTTCCTAATGAAATTTGTTCTAGAAAACTATATTTCTAATAATATCGATAAAATTCTCCCAACTTTTCAATATTACCACAGTAAATATTTATGATCTCCATCAAGAATGAGATAGGTTGAGCTTCACTTTCGGGCTGCTAGATTAGTGGTAACGTAAATTATGCGCTAAAAAGAAGCCATTGGTCGAATTCGTTCAAGTATTATAAAAGTATTCAGTGAGGATAAAATGTTTTCCCTTCGTCGACTAGACGAAGAAAAAGAAGAGAAAGAAGAAAAAGAAGAGAATAAAGAAAAAGAAGAAAAAGAAGAAAAAGAAGAAAAAGAAGAAAAATTTCAATATGTGTTTTTGAGTTTCTGGGAGAAGCGTGGGGGCGAATTTGATTGCGTCCCACACCCTCCTCTCTGAAACGCAAGAACATATTTCACCTGCTTCAAATTTATTTACAAATCTAAATGCATGAAAAAATTCAGAAAACGGTGTATCATAAACCATACAGGAAATACTTGAAACGTTACAGGATGATGTGTTATAGAGTTTTAAATGATCACAGAAGACTGTAAATTTAATCAAGTTTTGAGGGTGGCGTTGAATCAATTAATTAGTTAATTTAGAAATTAATGTGAAATTTGGAAAATGGAACATGATATATTCCTGGGTTTCAATGAGCTTCTTTTGACAGAATGTAAATGAATACGCTCGCTTAGTTTATCTCTGAGAAGTATCACAGCTCATATAAATTAAAAATCGGTATAGAAAATAAATGTACATCCTATCCACAAACAAATTAAGAAGATCAAAACTAGCAAAATGCGCCTATCTTTACTTAGTTTCTTTCCGTCGTAAATGAGATCAATGGCTTGAGAACTGATAAAGGATGATTGATGATATAATAACGATGCCGCAATTCCAAATATTCAACGCATTGGCCCACGTCAACTTAAACATGGATTGAGCTGGATATGAAGCCCGGTCCTCAAAGGAGGAGGTGCGTGATCGAGCTAGTATACCGCGCGTCGTCCCATACACGGCGAACGAGGAATTTATTTATGCTGTGGGAACGAAGCGTTTGTTTCTCTGTGTGAGAACATGTGTTTCGGGGACTCGATAGAGATATGATGTGTGAATAAAATAAAGCACGTCACAATATCCTCATCGACTCTCAGTTACATATATCATGAGTATCAAATTCAGAGATACAAAGAATTGCTCACAAGTTCAAATTTGCAGTAGCCGAACAGGAAGTTGTGTTTCTGAGGAAAGATGATTCTGGGGAAATTTTACCACTTCACAATCACCGCTCACAATATAAGCGGCATATTTCTTACCTTTGTAATTCAGTGACATGGAGCGACGAATAATTTTTAGGCTTTCGGTGAGAAGATTGCGCAGTGTAAATTGTATCATCTTTTTATTGACGCTAAGAGGCCTAAGTCATCGAATTGTAAACAAATGTTAGAAAGCATCTTTCACGAGATTTAAACAGCAGACAATGTGTTTCGGAGAGTCAATGGAGCGATTTAGGCGAGTTGATTATATATAGCACGCCTCAGTCACCTCATTGAGACTCAGGGGCATATTTCAACGGTTTATAATTCTATCTAATGAACAATCGTGCGCACGTTCCGAACTACAGGAGTTGTGTTTGGGTGACCCGATGCAGAGGTCCTTGTGTGTGATTTTCGTGCAGACATCATCTCTACCCCGACGCTCAGAACCATATTTCATGGGATTGCACCAGTGACAGAAGTAAAACAAGAAGAAGAAGAAGAGGAAGAGGAGGTTGAGGGAGAGGAAGAGGATAAAGAATAATAAAATTTTACTTTCGCGGCCTCGGGGGAAAGTTGTGATGTGTGAATTTTATCACGCGACCAGCTCCAATTAATATACAAGCGGCATATTTCTTCGTTTTGTAACCCCAATGATATCGCTCTCAAATTTCAACGAACGCGAGACAAATGTGTGTCTCCGGGTCCCAGGATGAGGAGCGTTAATTTTATCGCATCATCTTCACACCGACACACAAAGCCCAATTTCAGTTTTCAATTCAGGGTATTTTAGAACCATCGCTCACTAGTACCAGCGAGTGAAAAATGTGTTTAGGATACTCAGAGCGAAAGTTGGGGTGAGTGAATTACACACAGCACGTCACAATCTCCTCACTCGCATTAGCACAGTGTATACAAAAATTACTAAAACAGAATTGTAGCGATAATTCAACGAGATGGCTTTCTACTAAAAGAGCCGATCCGGGTAGCCCACGTTGCTCCTCTAGTACGCCGTGGCGATCTCGGATCGACAGAACGTGGAATTGAAACCCGCCTCGGGCATGGTTTTGTGTTTCATGATCGTATTTCCTAGGCGTAACGTTCTTGTGTGACTGCTCTGGTTGGCGTCAGGAAGGGCATCAGGCTCATCTAATTCAGGGCAAAACTTCATCAAATCAAGATAAAAATAAAATGTGCAGAAAATTAAAAAAATCTTATTCCTCTAACATTAGCGTCGACTCCTAAGAAACGAGAGAAAAGCGAGGTTGAAAAAAATATGTTATATGGAAAGATTGTAGTAAGTTAATATATCTTTTACGACAAGCAGATCCCCCAAATCAGTGTTCTCAGATTTTATTATTAAAATCAAGAAGAAGGAGCCGAGATCGTGAGATGCCCGCTCGAATGTAACGTTTTTCGTTCGACACTATAAATGGGAAAGAAGTAAATGTGGTTTGCAATAGAGACTGTAAGAACTCTTGGGAAACTAACAGCGGCAGCCGTCTTCTGGTAGGCAGGGTTGACAGGGACGTGGACATTCATGTCCAATTTCAGCGTGGATTGACTGTGGGTCCAGCGAGGATACGAACTACGAAGGCGTCTTTCTGCGTGGACTGACTCAGTGGGGCAGCGAGAATACGTGCATTGAAGTAGTCTTTCGGCGTCGACTGACTATAAGAGGCAGCGAGGCTAAGAGCATTGAACGTATCTCTCCGCGTAAACTAATTCAGGGAGGTAGCGGTGATAGGAGCGTTGCAGGCATCATTCGGCATCGGCCGAGTCTGGGAAGCGACTCGGGGCACAGCGAGGATAGGAACAATGAAGTCGTATTTCAGCGTGGACTGACTCTATGGGGCAGTGAGGAAATATTGCAATGAAGTCGTTTTTCGGAGTGGACTTCTTGTAGAGGGCAGCGAGGATAAGAGCGTTGCACGCCAGTTTCGGCGAGGACTAACTCCAGGGGCAGCGAGGATACGAGCGTGGCAGGCGTCGTTCGGCGTGGACAAACTCTGGAAGGCAGCGAGGAGTGGAGAGTTGCAGCGTCTTTGGGCGTGGACTGACTCTAGCGCAGCGATGATAGCAGATTTATTGCGGTGCTGGTTTCGTGAATGAGAAGGGTCAGAAAACAGGGTGCGGTGAGACGCAGTGGCCGACAGTGAAAGCGTTGAGCCCAGACTCTCGTTGAGTGCAGATGGAACGAAAGTGAAGTATGAGGATGTGAAGTTTATCATAATACCATCACCTTTCTGACTTTTTTCATTCATTTGTAACATAATGCAAAGAGCAATCAAATTAAAAAATCTGTAAGGGTAATGGGACAATTGTGTTCCCGTGTTTCAGAAAGTTCAATGATAAAGTGCATTAAAAAATGTTCACCACATTCCTCGTTGAAACGCAAAATCATTTATCACGTTAAGAGTCAAAAGAACAAAATATTTTATATTAATAACATGAAAATAAGATGGTAAATATATGATCAATACGAAATATTTTAAATACCGCAATAGAATGTAATGTCAAATTGCTTAAAATATGGCCTGTGTGCATGATACCTTCAAAAGCAAAACCCCGCTCACATGCAGTTTTTACATTTGCATTTCCTTTCCATTAAAAGCTAATAAATCATGTCACGTGTAAATCGAATATTCCATATGATGACTGTGATGTGATAATGAGGAGAAAAATGCGTAATTTAGAATTACGTAACAGTTACTAAGTGACAGGAAGTACTCTGCGTTTAGGAACTTCTCATTTTAAAACAAATAAAATACACACTCATTTGTAATAAATAGGTCCAAAAAATAGCAATATTCATTAAATCTTCAAATTTATTTCCCTTTATTCCTTAGAAACAGATTTTAATTTTCAGAATACAGAAATCTTTCCTTCATCAATGTTAAGTGATTTCATTAGCCAATACATACACTGAATAACAATCTATCTCACTTGTAGGTTGTGTCCGGAATGTACCATCAGTAGTCACTGCATAATGCTGTCGACCCAGCTGGAGATATTCCTAAACTTCTCCTGTTCAGATGGCAAAGTAAGTGATTTTTCAATCAAATTGATTTTCCATTCAACATGGTATTAACAATAATATGTATTTGCAGGTAAAACCACAGATGTATCTGATGATTTGCATAAAAATACACATTCCAGAGAAATGTATAAGTAGTGAATGCCAGAATCAATATATTTGGTTCGCCGCTTTGCTTCGTTACAAATGGTACGTATGTGACTGTCATCGTATATCGTTTCTTTTTGTTGGGCTTCTTTCTAGTTTGTTTGTTTTCTAAAATATTTTGGTGGAATTCTTTTCCGTGTGCCATAATCGCAAAATATGGGTATATCATAGCATTTTATAGGCATGTGAAAAAATGTGACGGGCCATTTGTGATCTCTCACTTCTAGCTACACGGCGAGGATTTGGCGCGTGCCGGACTCCATTTAAATCAGAATGAACATCATTGAATCATATTTGCGTCTGCAACGGAACAATTCAGAATAATGAGTCGGGAGGCTGCGCAAGCGGTGATAGTGGCGACGGCGGCTGGGATGCTGGTGAGGAGGCGGCGTTGGCGGTGGCGACGGTGGCGGTGGCGGCGGCGGCGCTGGCACCTGCAGCGCGGGAGGTAGCGGCGAAGAAAAACATGAAATATGTAATACTTTGCCAAACTTTCATATGCGAGAAAATTTTTCACTCTGTCCATAATAACTTTCTGACAGATCTATACTGATTCACTTGATAAACGTGGGTGAACTACAATATACTCGTAAAAACGACGTCTTATATGTCGAATGGAAAAAACGAAAATTCAAAACCGCATTTACTCACCTCGTCGGTACACGAGTTATGTGTGTGCTTTCCTACTAAAACACGCCCCACAATTCGTCCCACAAATAGCGGAAGGTACTTTTTATTTTCGTAGCTAGAATTACATATTTGCTTGTAAAAAATTGGTTTGTGACCCGCGAGATTAATTCCATGTCATACCTGACATAAAATATTGTGCACGAAAATACGATGACCGATTAGAATGAAATATAATACATTCGGCAAAAGGAAGTTGCCGTTCGGGGTTTTAGAGAGGAGTAGGTGAGACGTATATTAAATCGTCTGGCAGGCTGCTCCCTAACAGGCAGTATCGCTTTTCATCGGAGGCTTAGGGGGCTCGTTCCTTGAATTCGTTTCATATTTCAATGATATTCTACTTTAACTCTCGGACCTGTGCATTCACTCCGCGAGATGCGCGAACGCCAGAAAGTGTACTTGAATTGCCATTGACGCCACTACAGTCAGCTCTTGCCACATCACAACCTTTTAGGTAAACATAGTTCGCCTAGGCTGCAGATTCTGGATTCATGCCTAGCGAAATTTAAAAGGTATTCGGACGTCGCCGAGAGAATATGATCGCGTACCGCAGTCATTAACGCGCACCTAAAGCTCAGAGTTAACTGGCAATCAAATTAGGAGAAAAGTTTAATTTTTGAAAAAAAAGCACCAATTTATTACCATCGGTTTTACCAGGCGAGTACTAAAATTAATTTTCTCAAAGTAGAAACACTCTTCGCTTCCCTTCGCTCTAATTCGACGAATGAAACGCTACTTTGTTTGTATAGGAGTGCGAGAAGTAGCGATCTTGGGAAGCTTGCTTGGCCAACAAATTCATTCATGTACAATAATCCATCCAGTTCAATTTCCAAACTTCAACTGCTGACACTCTGTTCGGCAAGAACAGTCTCTTGCTGCCGTTGCTCAGAGTTCTCGTGTACGGTGAATGCGCAAAATTAAGAACGGGACGCAAACATTTACGCGAGCGCGCGCACCCAAGGACCCTCAGTGTTGCACACGGAACGGGAAAAAGGATGCTTGCGGAAAACCATCGTGAAAACCATCGGTTGGCCATCGTTGGGAACGTTCATTACTCGACCACCCGATCGCTTGCCGGCGCTCACGTGGCGCCATCGCCGCCGCTACGACGCGCAGTGGCAATGTAATTCATTAATTCGTGTAATTATATTACACTCAAACGACAAACTTCATGGGGATAGCATCACGAAAATATACACTTAGCACTAATATCGTGTACAAGAGGTATTAAAAAGCAGTTAATTTTCAGAGCATTGAAATGTACTCAAGTTTTAGTATAATACGGTTTTTGTCGAGAATCAACTGACTTTAAACGCAAATCGTTTCTCAAAACTACACGGATGAGGCAAACCTTTTGGAAATTCAATAATCCGGAATCCACAGTGTCAAGTGTGTGCTCAGTATTCCTAAATTTCGTTATAACCTCTTTTCACGGAGAACGCCGTGGGTGAAGGCCTTTGCTTACTGATCAAGAGCAGCGGTGTTGGCGTAAGTGCTTATAGACAAGCAACAAAACCAACACTGCGTAAAAAACCGCAGAAAGTAATGTGGGATGTACGACCGACATATCCGCTGGGACATTGCCGTGAAAGTAGGTTTTAATTTGTTATGGAAGCAAAAGATCGGCTGGAGTCCCTTTCCTAACTACACCTCACACCTCCCTCCAGCGCCTTTCCTGAGCTCGCAATCATGTTGATTAGACTTAAGACGACTGGAAAAACGATGATTGCTCACATGAGTCCCGATGTCAGTAAGAACTGATGACAGGGCTTGAGCATGGTGCAGAACCCATGCAGTCAACAAGGCATCGTGCATTCTAGTGGTGGACGC
Source organism: Teleogryllus occipitalis (assembly GCA_011170035.1). Lineage (NCBI taxonomy): Eukaryota > Metazoa > Arthropoda > Insecta > Orthoptera > Gryllidae > Teleogryllus > Teleogryllus occipitalis. Next base: position 57,119 of record BLKR01009350.1, read on the forward strand.
AAGTAGTCAACAAGGCATCGTGCATTCTAGTGGTGGATCCAAAATGATATAGGCTATTTCTTTCATGCAATGGACTGGATACTCTGATCCTGGTAAATCGATCATTGACTAGAAATGATTATTTTTTTGTTTGGGAAACCATTTACTGCGATTAACGGATTTTTTGTTCCCAAACCAAAGTTAAAAATTTCTGAATGACAAATCGCCATCTAACCAGTCACACTTGATTTGAAAAACATGATGAAAAATATCTGCAAATAATTTGGCTATCCATTTCCCCGACATAAATCCTTTCGAAAATCGATGGGTCATAATCGATAGGCGAGTTCGTGCACAAAATGCTGCACCCGCAATACTTTCCCAATAATGGACACCTGTAAATTCAGCATTACTCAATATATCTGCAGGAGAATTCCAACGACTTCTTCGATCCATGCCATTTTCACTTGAATTAATTGACCATTGATATGACCATCAATGATGTTACCTGATGAATCGACATTTTTTTAACTCATTTACTCAGAGATTATGCACTACAACAATACTAAGATTGGTCAATATTGGGCGTTTTAAAGAATGGAGTACCAATTTGGTGAGTGGTCTTTCAACTACATTACAAGTTTTCCCACAATTAAAGCAAGAGGATTTTGTACTTTTGCGGCAGGAATTACATATTTGTTTGCAGTTAATTAGAAAAGCACCTTTGCGAGAGCACGGGTATATTTCGATGACGTGACATAAAATATTGTGCACGAGAATACTCTACCAAAGATTAGAATGAAATATATTGCATTCAGCAAAATTTTCCGTACGTCACATCTGAATATATATCATTACAGTGTCTGCCTTTGCAACGCAAGAACAACCGTGCATTTCGAGAAATCACATTCGGTAACATCGACAACTCAGGGACAATCGATCAGGATCACACCGATATTATATTTTTCAGGTGGTACGAAAAAATTGCCTTTTGCAATCTTATCTAGAGAAAACGAAACGGTAACATTTGCAGGATATTTCAGAAACACTGATTAATAATGAAAAGCACTGCATGTACTTCGAATTGGAAAAGAAGATGTGTTTTTTGCTCTCAAAAAGAAGAGAATTGACTGTTATTTGTGCAACATCAATATCTCCTCTCTGTACAGTAGGGACATAATTCAATGCTCTAATGTGTGGCTAGTCGGTCTTCAAAGGAGAAGTAATTGTTTCCCGCGTTACGGGAAACGTTTTCCAAAGCGTAACGCTGTAAGTAATGGCGTTACGGCAGAATTTGAGGCCGGCTATTCAGAGTTTGCAATTCAATTTCTTACGAAAGATGCGGAAAGACACTCTAAAATATTGCTAAAAAACCTTTCAAATTCTTAAAGTTTAAAAATAAATACAAAGCTAAAAAATTGAGGCATTTTATTAAAACGATGTAAACTGTAAAGAGTCATAATTCCCTCTTAGATCCTCTCCGTTTCAAAACCCAATGGCAAAAAGAAATAAAACTATGTATTTAAGTCTAACTATTAACATCAATGCGTACTGTAAGAATTCTGCAATAATATATTGCCGCTAATAGGGCACTTAAAGCAGAAGCGCACAAGTCATAGACAGTGGATGCCGAATGTCAATTCATGATTTCATTGAGAAGATTTAAGTCTGAGAACCCAGGTGACTACCTCACGCTGGCAATGTCAGCCACATTTCTTCGTAAGATAGTTTCTCCTTTGTAAGATATTACAAAACTTATACCGGTATTACAAAACTTGCAACGTAAGAAGTTTCAAACAGCGGAAGATAAATGTGTGTTCTGGGGTGTCAGTAACGAGGTTGTGGTGTGTGAATTTTATCATATTGCTATCTCCTTACAGACACTCGGAACCATATTTCATCGTTAATTCAATGTTCTAAAGCAATACCCACAAGATTCAAACCCCGAAAGAAATTGTGTTTCACAGTGGGACTGGGGAGAGTGTGGTGTGTATATTTTATCATATTATCTTCTTACTGTCTCTCAGTGGCATTTATCATCGCTTTTGAACTCAACGTTATAATGCATCACTCACAGGTTTCAAATATCAAAAAGTGTTTTTTCGGGATTCAATTGTGAGGTTGTGGCGAGTCGAATGTACATCGCGTGGCACAATCTCCTCATCGACGTTCATGGATATATTACATCTATTTTTAATTCAATATTATGAAACATCACTTACAAGTTCCTAACATCAAGAACAGAAGTTGGGTTTCGGGGACCCGGTGCAGAAGTTGCAGAAGAGTTACACTGCATAAGAGTAGTTTATTTTAAGTGCAGTACGATTGAACAGTCTGTTTGTAAATAATTAAAGATTTTTTAATGCGCTTGACAATCTTACGTTAAAATGTCTTCCAGGACAACTGAAAAAAATGTACACAGTGTATTAACAAAAGTTTTAAAAAATATAGTTCACGTCGTTCCAGTATCAGAAGCAATTGTGTTGCTGGGTTTCAAGGATAGGCATAGGATGCGTTAACAAATCGGATCTCATGTTTGTCCTTGAAATCTAGTAATACATTTCATCGGGAGATCATGGAAATGGAATCAAGCCGGACATTCAAGAGGAGTTGCATTTTATCTGCAATACAATGCAGGGAGAAATCAACCTCAACATGGGAAAAGGAGAAGTTGCAATTGTGCTCCCGGGTCTCAGCTGTGATTGCAACTAGCACGTATAAAACCACCCCGTCACACTTCTCGTTAAAACGAGAAAACAAAACTTATTACGATTATCTTGAATTACAAGGAAAAAATTAGATTGTTAATATCATCCTACAATCATGACTTCAGTACGCGTTTTATTATGATTGCATGAAGTGATCCTCGTCCACAAATCGAATAGCTGAAGATTGTGTTTCGAGGTCTTTAGAAGGAGAGTGGGAATTTTATCACTCCAACCCTCCTCTCTCAGACTTAGGGATACTTTCCGTCGGAAATTAATATTTTTACAGATGAGTGGTTCAGAAAATTCAAGAAGCGGAGGACACGTTATCCCATGTGTCGGAGATGTTTTGTCTGAGGAAGTAAATCACTTTATATGATCTGCAACCCAGTGTAGCAACATTCACTTGATTTGTAAATAATTATCGAATTACTTTGGTCATGGCCTTCGTAATACACTATACAATATTCTTTAAAGTGGTATCTTAGTATTAGTTGAACATACTGTTATTATAAATCAATATAGATGTTGATTCATACTCTGTTTTAAGATCAATGTGATCGGCATCATTAGAAGAATTTCTTAACTACTCTCCATAAAGTTACGAAAGTGAAGTAACTCAAGATACCACGGATTTCTAAACGATCAACCTTTTGGGAATCCCGGTTACTAGTGGCGTCGACCGACCGACCACGAGAAGAACAGAAAAACTTGGTTTACTCCAAGCGCTCAATGCCCAATAGAGGTGTAAGAGACGTGAAGTGAAAATGCAACTTTTTACAATCAATCTTCTTGTTAAATAATTATTGTTTTTATTTTCCTTGTCTCTTCTTACAAATTATTTTACAATTAATTATTCTTACCTGATCTCAATAAATGTTGGTAAACTTCATACATTATGGTTATTATAAAAGTTACTTTCTAGTAAATAACTATATTGTAAAAATTAATATATTGCGAGAGCTAAACATTATACAAAATATATAAATACAAATTCATATCTTTCTTAGTTGTTTACTCAATTCCTTAATCAATCACCGGAAGTACGTAAAAATTGTCTACAAATTAATAATATTGATACACTGCATACATAATAACTCAAAATATAGTTTATGTTTGAACATTACTTTATAAAATAATAATAATAATAATAATAATAATAATAATAATAATAATAATAATAATAATAATAATATGAAGTTTGTGTATTGCAATAGTACTTCCCCAATTTCAGTATATTGTTCTACTTTGTTTGTGCTTAAATAATCTACCATTCACAAGATGCACATGCAAACGTTACTCCAACAAGAGGTTTTTTTGCCCATTTACATTTCGTCAGATGTCTTCTTTTATCATGATGTAATACGGAAATATATCTGTGAAATGAACTATTTTTTGTGCTGTCGATGTTTCTGTGATGTAATATCTATGTGTCTGTGAGACGTTATGACGTATTTATACCTGTTAGGAAGCACGTTTCCTAACTATTTTATTAGTTATGTATAGTATACTGCCTCTAAATATAATTGTTTCCTAGACATCTGCTAACGGAGTTATGGATTTCCCTCCAACTACTCCAATTACCGTCCAACTGCTAGGTGTATATAATTTTTTTGATTGAAATGATGTGATTATTGTGTAAATCCATACGTAGCAAGGATGAATCTGAGATTACGGTATAAACCACGGTGCTTGTATGATTTTCCTAAGACATTTGTTTTGTACCGTTTGAATTTTCTCTATTGATGAGTTTGCTGCGATTCCCCAAACACGACAAGCATATGTTAAGTTGGGTAAAATGATTGATTTCAATATCATAAGTTGGCATTCAATTTTAATGAGGATATTTTATTAATTAGTGGGTATAATTTTAATATTTTTCCTTGGGCTTTATTTACTAATGCAAGGACATGGGGTTTCCATATTATTCTTTTAGCGAAAAGTACACCAATATATTTATTTTGACCTTTATTCCATTGAATCTGGCTGCATTTGATTGTAAAGTTGGGAGGAGTTTTTGCTCTACGGAGTGAATATCTTGGCTTCAAATTTTTCTGGATTAATTTTTGTCATACACAGCAATATCCACGATATTATATCTTCAAGATTAAAATTGTATCCGTTCTTGGGCTATAAGAATGTCTTCGTGAAGAGTGAATAAGGCTGTGTCATCAGCTAAGAGATCTAATTTGGTGTCCGGCATACGTCGGATATCTGAGGTGTAAATATTAAATAAAATTAGAGAGCGTACTGAGCTCTGAGATAGGCCTGCTGATATGTTCCCAGGAGTTGATGGAGTTTCATTGACTTTTACCATGAAATTTCTATTTGATAGAAAGCTATTGATTTTTTAAGCCGTGAGGTATTCATTCCCCAAGTAGCAGAGACGGGCCCGCCTCTTTGAGCAACGACATTTAAAGATGATTTAACTGGCTGAGATGGGCCACCACCTCTGGCAATGAGGAAGAGTGGTCTCATCCAGGCATCTATAACAGGAGATCTGGGAAGAATGCAGAAAGAAATGTCTCGAGGACGCAGGGATAATGGTCGGATGACAGAAATCGGAATTTTACGTCGGTGAAAGAACTGCGAAGCTATCAGCGGAATAACTAAATAATTTTCGCCTCATCTAAAAATTATTCTACAGAATCAAAAAATTTCTAAATTATAAGTCCGTACACTTGTTAAAATGATGATACAATGCATTGCCAATTTGTTCAGAAATTGGTTAATGATGATGTAGAGGAGTGTTTTAAGACCTTGAACTTTAACCGAGCAAAGCATATGAAATTGGCTTCATATCCGTATCAGTCCTACTACTAAGCCCTGTGAAGGGGTGATAGTTGGTTGATTAGATTTGGTTCATTTACTTAAAGAACACAAGAAATCTTATATTGTGTATGTGGTGAATGGTTAAGCGCGCATGTATGTGAACGTAATAAAAATGATGGTCAAAATTAAGCATTTTTAAACGCGAATTATTATACAATTTTTGTACCAATGATAAATAAAATTTATGTCATAGTATAAATGAAATGTGCTATATCACTTAATACAAGTTTCACTTAGAATCTCTACTGTATTTTTGTTATTATTGGTTCATAATAAATTTGTGTTTTTCATTTTGCTCTTTAACGAATTGTGTATATGTTCCCCGAAACTATATCATGTAGATATATTAGACGTATATTTTAAATGTAACAGCTCATCAACCGTGCGGTAAAGGGACGCTTATCCTATTTAAAACAAAAAAGATATTATGAGTGAAAGTTTCGGGGAAAGTAGACCGTGGTCCAGTTTGCATTGAAGAGCCAACTGGACCACGGCTTACCTGCCCGGAAACTTTCACTTATACTGATTCCGGCCGTGAAAGCCTACAATGCTATGAAAAGAAGATATTGTTTTCCGCTTCCCAGAGGAATATTTTTCAGAGATAAACGTTGTAATTGTCGGCATTAGTCCAGTGTTTGATCACTACGTCAATGTTATGATGTAGGTTTTGTGAAACCATTAATGAAATTCAATTACATGTAGCCTTGCTCGCACTCTTCCAACGAAAGTGTGCGACGAAGTTGCATTTCAGTAGCAATATGGTGATGAGATATGATGATTTTATTACACCTCAGTTTCCTTCCAACGCTCAGTGGCATATTTCATCAGTTTCTAGTTCAAGCATTACTCACAAGTTTCAAACAGAAAGAAGAAGAATTTGCATTTCGGGGACTAAGTGAGGGGTGTAGTCTGGTACTACTAACACTCCACCATCCCCTCACTGACGCTGAAACTCAGAGGACATCGATTAGTAGTGCAATGTTATAAACCATCCCTCACAAAGTTTACACAGCGTTAGAAAAATGTGTTTCTGGGACCCGATGGAGATGTTGTAGTGTGTGAATAGTATATACTACACCACAATATCCTTATCTCTCTCGGGAACATAATTCATCGATTTCTAATACGGACGTATGAAGAATCGCTTACAAGATCCAAAGAGCAGCAGCAGCAGAAGAAAAAGGCGAAGAAGAAGAAGGCGAAGAAGAAGAAGAAGGCCAAGAAGAAGAAGAAGAAGTCAAAGAAGAAATAGAAGGCGAAGAAGTAGCCGGCGAAGAAGAAGTAGAAGAAAAAGTAGTAGAAGTAGAAGTAGAAGAAAAAGTAGAAGTAGAAGAAGTAGAAGTAGAAGAAGCAGTAGAAGAAGTAGAGAGAAGAAGAAGAAGAAGTCGTTAAAGAAGAAGAAGTAGAAGAAAAATAAAGAGAAGTAAGAGAAGGAAAAGAAGGATTAAAAAGAGAAGAAGAACAAGGTAAAGATGCTTTGTTTTGGGTTCTCAGTGGAAAGTGCAGTGTAAAATTTGTATCTCGCCACCATCTCCGCTCACAATATAAACGGCATATTTTGCAGTTTGTAATTCAATGATGTGGAGCATCGCTCACCTGTTTCGAGGAGCAGAAGACAAATATATGTTTCGAGATCTTAGTGAGGAAACTGGAGGGTGAATATAATCACGCACTCATCTCTATACTAACGCTCGGGGACATAATTCATCGGTTTCTATTTCAATATGAAGAATCAGTCACAAGTTTTAAACAGCGGAAGATGTGTTTCGGGGATTTAATGCGAAGGTTGTGGAGTGTGAATTATAGCACTCCACAATCTTCCCATTGAATCTCAGGGGCATAGTTCATCGATCACTAATTCAGCGATATGAAGCAGCATTCAAGTTCGAAACGTCATAACGTCATTTTATTTCGGTGTGTTATTGGTAAGTTTGTGGTGTTTGAATTTCATTACGCCACCTTCGTCTTATTTTTGGATCGCTGGTATCAAATCCGCAGTAACAATCTGTTGTTTAGCTATGAGCCATTCACCCCCCACGCAGAAAAGAGTTTTGCCATCGTTCAGCGATAATTAAGAAGCTCACAACCAGCTGAGATGTTTTATGTCAGTAAGCAAAACGATTATTCACAACACACAGACCCTTGAAGCTATGTTGTAAATTTTAACAGAGGAGCAGGGTTAATAGATGTCCAAGCATGTTATTATAACTTCGCATGCATTCAGACCTTTCTTATAGCATTACCAGTATCTACAAGGAATTTTACTCACCTAATTGTTCAAAAACGTGACGATCATGTGGGTAGAAACTAGTCAATTTGTCTGACTGTTATTTATACGGGTCAAAAGTAGTATGAAGAAGTACTATAAGCATTTCTTGTTCCTTTATTGCAAACGTTAATGACATATTTTTTATTTTAGGGCAACCCAAATGGAACACTCTAATATATGATTTTTTGCAACATGTAGAAAAAATAAAATTTTATTATTTAAAGTGATGTTTAACTGAAAATAATTTTTCGGAAGATCACAAGATCCGTGTTCAAAAATTACAAATAAAAGAGAGAGAAGAAAAAAGAAGTAAGAAAAGTTTCAAGAATCCAAGTAATTTTTGGAAATCATTTTTTGATCGTGTTTGTTACACTCTGACCTATTTTACTAAATTATTTAACTTATAGTATCAAAATACTAATATCGTAAGTACGTCATCAATTTATATACGTAATTATAGGTTGTACCTTTATAAATATTGTATGGAATAATATTGCTCAAGGCTTTACTTCCTTCTGAAAAATATATGTAAATATTTTCAAGAAAGATCTATAAATCCCCTTCGCGATTTCAAAACTTCATTTTTTACAGGTAACTATTTATAACTCATTGAATGTAATATAACATTCTTATTTGTCACAATATAGTGAAAAAGCGAAAACATATTGAATACATTCGGTCTTTCTTAATTTTAGGTCTGTAACGTTCCTGGTTTTACGAAATTAAAACATTAAGGAAAACCCCAGGACCGCTGGAAATATCACATGGGAAGTTTTTGGAATACATTTAACCACCAAATACTCTCAACGTGATACTCCAAGGGCCCCACAATCATCACAAATACTTATGAATGAGAAAATTATATGTAAATTAATGAAAAATCATATTATGAATGTCTGCCAATATGAGAAATAACATGAATATCCCTGGTAATACTGTTTGATGTAAACATATATTCATTTTATTGATTATTTAATAATGAGAATATTGCCAAAAAATTACAATGTGTGTCTTTATTAGCCAGCCTCTGACAAAGACGCTAAAAACCATATGTCACTAATAACCATATGTCGTTGATGCGACTTTAAATAAATCAAATCAATCAATCAATCAATCTGACAATCTGCGCTCCGGGCTTGCGGCGACTAGCTGAGGGGTCCCTGAGATTAGCACCTGGACATCACCATATTTTGGTTTCGTCAACATGAGCTCTCTTATCATCTCACAGCAACATATTCTAAAAAAACATTACATGGAAAACCTACACTATAATCTGACAACACCGGGAATCGAACCCAGTATCGCATCATGAAAGTGAGCACGCTGACCTGTCAGCTACGCGTGAAGGGCCAACTACGAATTTTATACTTATTACTAAATTACTAGAACCGTTACAAGGAAAGAAGTTACTTCAAATACTATAATCATTAAAACGCTGTGCCAGAAAAACTGAGAACGCCTAAGTTAACTCTTCAAAATATAAGTGAACTTCAGAACTATGAATATGAACTTTTTCAATTAAAAGTCTATATTGGTAAAAATAAAACAAACGTCTCTGCATACTGTTAATTATTCTTCGTAATGTACTTAAAATGAAAACCCCATACCTGCTAATGTATCATACTAGTGAGACACATGAGGCGGCATGAAATTTTTATATAATGTATTTGCGTAAGTGTAATTACCCGGTTCTACTACTTAATTCCTTCCTGAAGAAGAGAAAGTTTGAAGGAAATTTTTTTCTTTATTGGTGTCAAGTCAATTTTAACTCCCTTTACAAGCTCTCATAATCTACACGTGTAGATAACTATGTTTTGTTGGAAGATGTAAACAGTATTGGAAGGTGAGTTGGATATGATAAATTCAATTTGCTAGACTTTATGTAACTACACACAACACTAATATTTTTTTCTTCTATTTCAGAGGTACACAGCATCACATATCGTCATATCGCTTGCATCACAGAAAAGTGATGGACTAAGATCTTGATTAACCCTTCATTACGTTTTTTGTAAACATTGAATATGAATTAACTATTTGAAAGACTACGTTGGAAAATATGAAACTATCATTAATGCATACTGTTATTTTTCTTCGTAATGCATATTAAATGGAAACCCCATACCTGCTAATGTAACATACTAGTGAGACACATGAGGCAACATGGAATTTGTGTATAGTGTATTTGCGTAAGTGTGATCACCTGGTTTTACTTTATAATTTCTTCCTTAGGAGGGGAAAGTTGGAAGGTAATTTTGTTCTTTTATTGGTGTCAAATTAATTTTATCTACATTTTCGCTCTAGGACTCGGCGGCAACGGCGCCGCCCCAGGACTCCGCGCAAATCGGCGGAGTCGGAGTCAGAGACGGCGGAGTCAGAGACGGCGGAGTCAGAGACGGCGGAGTCAGAGACGGCGGAGTCAGAGACGGCGGAGTCAGAGACGGTGGAGTCAGAGACGGCGGAGTCAGAGACGGCGGAGTCAGAGACGAAGGAGTCAGAGACGGCAAAGTCAGAGACGGCAAAGTCAGAGACGGCGGAGTCAGAGACGGCGCAGTCAGAGACGGCGGAGTCAGAGACGGTGGCATCAGAGACTGTGGCGACAGAGACGGTGGCGTCAGAGACGGTGGAGTCAGAGACGATGGCGTCAGAGACGCTGGAGTCAGAGACGGTGGAGTCAGAGACGGTGGAGTCAGAGACGGTGGAGTCAGAGACGGTGGAGTCAGAGACGGTGGAGTCAGAGACGGTGGAGTCAGAGACGGTGGAGTCAGAGACGGTGGAGTCAGAGACGGTGGAGTCAGAGACGGTGGAGTCAGAGACGCAGGAGTCAGAGACGGTGGAGTCAAAGACGGTGGAGTCTACGACGGTGGAGTCAGAGACGGTGGAGTCAGAGACGGTGGAGTCAGAGACGGTGGAGTCAGAGACGCAGGAGTCAGAGACGGTTGAGTCAGAGACGGTGGAGTCAGAGGCGGTGGCGTCAGAGGCGGTGGCAGAGGCGGAGGGGGCAGAGACGGCGGCAGAGGCGACGGGGGCAGAAACGACCAAGTGAAGTGTAATTATTGCAGGGAAGGAATTGTGGCTGAAGTGCTGTGCAATTAGGAAGCTCTGCAGTCCAATTAGTAATGAGCGCAGTGTATTCATATAGAGCGCAGTGTGGGGGGTGGGAAGAGCAATGTAATGTCTGCAGAGTAACGTGCGTATCGGGAAGTGCGGAGGAATTAGTAAGCAACTCAGCGTGTGTCGGAATGTGCAATATATTTAGTAGATAGTAGAGGGTGTGTGGAGGCTAGTGCATTGTAATTAGAAAGAAGCGCCATGTCCAGTATAACAAGTAATCAGCGAAGAATGTGTGTCAAGAAGTGCAGTGTAATTATTAGCCGGCGCACGGTGTTTGTCGCAATGTGAAGTGTAATTAGTAAAAAGCGCAGGTCGGTGATGTAATTAGTAGCCAAGGAAGGGATGTGTGTCAGGAAGTACAGTGTAATTTGTAAGCAGTGCAGTGTAATTAGGAAGCAGGGAGGATTCTTTTGTTAATTGCAGTGTAACTAGTAAGTAACGGAAAATGTGTTTCGGGAAGTGCAGTGCAATCAGTAAGCAGTACAAGGTTTCTGTCGGGATGTGCAATGTATTTGGCAAAGAGTGCACGTCTAAAAGAAGTGCACAGTAATTTGTAAAAGGCTAAAGAAATGACTCGGGACGTGAGGTGTCATTAGAAGCCTGCGCCAGATGTGTGTCGGAAAGTCCAGTGTAATTAGTAAGAAGTGCGGAGGGCATGTCTGGATGAGCAGTGTAATTAGCAACCAGTGAAGGTTGGGGTATATATTGTAATTGTTGTGTTGGGGTATATATTGTAATTTGTAAGCAGCGTATGGTGTGTCGGGAAGTGCAGTGTAATTAGTTAAAAGCGGTGTGTGTGTGTGTGTGTGTGTCAGCAAATGAATTGTGATTAGCTGCTGGTGCAAATTGTGTGTCAAAAAATCAATTGTCATTATGAAGAGGGACAAGTTGGAGGTGAAATTAGTTTCCAGGGCTGGATGTGTGTCAGGAAGGGTAGTTTAATTAGTGAGTAATGCAGTGTAATTAGTAAGCATCTCAGAATTTGCCTCGGGATGCTCAGTGTAATTAGTAAGCAGCGCAGGGTGTGTGTCGGGTAGTTGAGTGTAATTAATAGAGTGCCGCGTAGGGGTCGGGATATACAGTGTAATTAGTATGAAGCAAAGAGTGGGGGTCGAGAAGTGTTGTTAGAGGCATGGACAAGATGTATGTCGGAGTGTGAATTGAAAATATTCGCAGGGTGCATGTCTGGATGTGCAGTTTAATTCTAACCAGCGCGGGGTTTTTGTTGGTCTATATATTGTAATTAGTAAACAGCATAGGTAGTGTCGCAAAATGTGGTGTAATTAGTTAACAGTGGTGTGTGTGTGTGTGTGTGTGTCAGGAAGTTCACTGTAATTAGTAAATGACGCAAAATGTATGTCGAGAATTGCACTGTAATTAGTAAGAAGTGCAGGGTGGGGGGTGAAATTGGTAGTAAGAGCAGAATGTGCTTCAGAAAGTGCAGTGTAAAGAGTGAGCAGAGCAGTTCAATTAGTAAGCAGCGCAAGATGTGTCTCAGGATGTCCAGTGTTTATATAAACAGTAGAGGGTGTACCGCGAAGTGCAATGTAATTAGTAAGAAGTGCAGTGTAATTAGTAATCAGCGCAGAGTGAGTAATACTACTTATTTTCGTTCTGCATGCTCTCATTACGTAAATCAGCTCTGAGTATCATTCGTCACGCACGCAAAAGACATGTCTTAAGATTTGAACCTCCGACATCAGAGATACCACACGCAGTCTTTGAATAATAACGATATGATATCCTACTAGCACCTTTGGCCCTGATATCATACTTGGAACATACACGCAGTGCGACGAAATGGTTATCCAGAGATGAAAGAAGTTATCGATCAATATCCAGAGTAATCAGACGATCAAAGCAGCAAAAATTTAAATTCCTTTGGATAATCATGTCCTAATCAACGTAGCATTGTTGCCTTTGTTCAAGTGTATATGGAACAGTGCTCGCAGTTCACCGCTATGTGCCATGTCTTCTTGTCTTGCGTACGCTCACCACGCAATACTGATGTATATAGCCTTATCTAATAAAAATGAACGATCAGTGGTCCACATAAATTTCTGAAAAGCAGAATGAACATTTTCGTGGATCATGGACTATTGGATAGAAGTGACTGATCCCTTGAGTGGCACTGTTCGCCGTGTTCCAGTATGTGATTCTTGGTGCATGGCATGCAGTGCCACACACTGTGTCATGTCCTTTTCGTTCTGCATTCGCTAGTACCGCGAGTGAACGTTAAATATGTTTACTCACACAAGAAAGTTTATAAGCAGTGATCAAGATTGATTTTCAAATGTGAAAATCAGCATCGTCAGCTATTTCAAGCGTTGTCCTCAGTTGATATTCGCATCTCCTTTGAAGGTAATTTAGTGTATTGAAATACAAAGAAAGTTATTCTTTCAAAAACGTCAAAAAATTACCAATAATGTGTTATAATTTGTCAAAGATTTCGCGGCAATCCGGAAAAATTTACGAAATCAATAATATTTAGTCGCTGAAAATGTATGTGTGTACGCTTTTTTTATTTTACGTGGGGAGGTGAAAATCTTTAAAAGATGTTGCAGAGCATGTTCTCTACACTGTGGGGGTCCCCCACTAAAAACACCACCTTTTTCCCACCCATTTCGCCTCTACGGGACAACCGTCGTGATTCCATCACGGAGCAGGTCTTCCGCACAGTTTACGCCAAGTCATAGGTGTGGAAGTTTGATTCCTTTTTCAAAACATTTACAATATAACCCTCTTTAATTGCAATTTTACTGTTTCCACCGTTTGATTGCTTCGATTGTCGACCTACCCTTACGGAAGCCGTACTGCCTTCCCGCCTTATGTTCGTTCAACATCTCTAATATTAGTTTTTCCAGCACTTTTCCTATTGTATCCATTAGACATAAGGGGCCTAAGTGTAGATCTCGCGTGCAATGGCTTGTCATCCTCTATTAGCAGTAAAAGCTTTTGCTTCACTAGTCAGAGAAAAAGGTTTCGTTAGTGAGACTTTCATATATATCAAGTAAATGACCGGGGAATTCCTGTATTATCACCTTCAACACGTCATTTGGGATTCCATCTAGACCCGGTGACTTGTTCGCTTTCAGCCCTCCGTTGGGTGGGGACTATTCCTTTCCTATCGTGGGTGTGTGAAGAAGAGGCCATTTATGATATTCTTCACCCACTCTGCGTCAACCAGTCCTGCTATCCTGTAGCGCATCTTCAGCTTGTCCCTAACTATTTTGAAGGGTAACTACCATGGGTCTTCATGGATCTCTTTGATAAGGTTCTTCCAGCATTTATTCTTCCTTGCAATGATTGCAGCTTTGAGCAACTTCTGTAGTCGTCAATACTCGTGTTTCAAATGCGCGTCCCGTCTCGAACGTGTATACTGCATTCTCGCAATGTGGCAGTTTCTTTTGAGTGCGGCAATTTCTTAAGTCCAGAAATACACTGATTTTTGGCAGTCCGTTTTTGAATAGGGCATGGTTTTTTTACAAGCTTCTTTTATTTCCTTTCGGATTTTGCATATTTTCTCCTCCGGTTTGCCTTGTTCTGTCTTCAATCCAACTGAGTTCTTTTATTATTTTCATTTCAGCCTGGTGGTCTTTGAGTCTTTCTGCATCAAGCATCTTCGAATTCCAGTGCTTTATTCTCTTGTTTATCTTTGGCACGGTATTGGGAACTCCGCTACTTGTGATAGTGAAGGCAATGCAGTTGTGACCACTTAACGAAATATCATCTATTACCTACCAATTACGAATGCTCCTCGCAACCCATTGAGTGGCGATTTTGAAATTTATAATCGATTTCGATTCCCCGCGTCTGAGTGCGGGTGTCCTTCATTTATTATTATGAAATCGTTTCTTGCTACAAATTTTCGATTTAGTAATATTAATGTTGTCAATTCTCTTGGCCCATCGCAACGACTAGAATTTTTACTGTTCTTTAATATATAGTTTCCAGCAGAGAGAAAGTAGGTGAAATATAGAAAGTAGGTGAAATAAAGAAAGTAGGAAAAAAGAATCAGCTGAAGAATTTGGCTGTTATATCTCATCATGACCATCGTATATCAGCAGTTGCATGAAGAAAGGTACTGCAGCTAGAAATATAGTGACGGTGTTGATGTCGAAGAAGTGAGTAATTGCCAACAATACTTGCACAGTTGAAAGTTTCCAATTCTGTCACGTTCAGAAGGTATGATTCATGTTGTTTTATGTACTTCCAGGTTGAAGAGGTTCATGCCGGTCTTCGCCTTTAATTAGACCCTTGTGCGGGAGTATTTGTGGGATAAACGTGGATTAAAACGCTTATCGCACCCATACACCCGCACACGTCGTCTTTATTCAGCCACTGTTTCTTGCAATTCGCCAAGGAGAAATTTAACACTCGTGTTTCACACATTCTCGGAGTCCAAGATAAGTCCCCATTACACATTCGTAGGTGAGTAAAAGGAGTTCAGATGGATGATGAACATTTTAATAAATTACAAGAACGTAGTTTAGGCGCTTATATTTTAGCCATGACTTACAAGATAATAATATATTACGCTTATATTTTATAATGTAATCCTTTATTGCCTAAGAATGTGTAATGAAAACTAACAAAGTTATGTGCTAGTTTTCAAATTTTTAAGAATGCTAGAAAAAAATTATAAAGAAGTTGCATTCGCCATTTTTTAAATTTATAATTAATTTTTAATAGAACCAAAGTTTACTTTGGAGAAATATTGGAAATGGGAACTTCTGCATTTAGGAGCGGAAGATGTTGGTATTATGATGTCGCGCGTGGAGCACGCGGGCAGTGAGGGTGGGAAATGAGGGCGCACGGTGAACCCGGGAAGTTAGGATGGGCAGTGAGAACGGATAATTCTTCGTGACACCTGTTTAATTTAGAATTGTGTTCATTTCACATTTTTGCTCCTAACCATTCATTTCAGTAAGAAGAACCTTTGTGTGTATGGAGTTATCAAAGATGTAATCCGTGTCATTGAAAATAAATCCCACGTAATCGTACAATATGCTTCTATCAAAATCTATCAAATTACCGAAATAAGAATTGTGTTCTTCGGACTGACATAGCGGGGAGATCACTGACTTGTCGACTTTCTACATTTTACAGATATGTATAGTAGAAATTCGCTCACCGCATACAAAAGTTTCATTGTGTCAGATCATACAGTTATACAACTTGTATCTAATTTTTTTCTACTTTTCGAGAGCATTCTATATAACAGTTTCTCATGCATACTTCGTTGATGTTTAACTTCTGTGTTAGTGAGATTTGGTGCCATTTACTGAAATATAATAGCAAATCTCACCAGGTTTCTCGGACACACGCTGCCTTTAAACAGAAGGGTTCTGTGATTTCAACAATGACTCGCAACTGAATTATTCAAAGTTTGGTGATCTAAGCATTTAAAACTCGACTCTTCTACCCACCACTACGAAAGAATTAATATCAAAATGAAAGTAGAATAAATTATATTTAGTACATTCATTGTTGGGTGATTAGATGGTTGGTAGTGATTTCGGGCGCGTTAACAACTGACGTCATTAGCCCCGTAAGTGTTGTGCATGTTTTTTTCTCGGGAGGTGGCGACGATCTTCCTCCGCTCGATTGAGAGATCCGGCCCCAACCTACTGTCGGATAGTGAGGTTTCCCACAACCTGGTATCTCCCACCAACGGGGCACCGCCCCCGCCGAGACAAGTTCTAAGCTCCCGACCAGTCTCCCGGTATGTGTGGTGGTGTAGTGCATGTTAGTGTAATAATACAATCATTATCGGGTATATTTCTATTAAATGATTATTTATTCACGTAAAACAATGATTTGTTCTCAGCATGTGTGTGCATTCAAATCTCAACACTCAAATTTCGTCAGAATAAGGCAACAAAATTATACGCTGCGTGCACGGTGGATATATGTCCAACAGTGCAATACTAACAGCTTATGTATGTGTCACTCAACGGTTCCATGACAAGAATCGACTGTATTTGTATTCAGAAATTTCTCATGTTTGTTTCTGTTCAGTCACTCTGGCGTTCCTTCACTCTCTTGTCAATAATGCATTTCACTTTCACGCCAGTATGTTTTGAGTTCATATTTAACAGTTATGTTCAATAAAAGAACCAAATTAACTAACCAAAAATAATTTAGTTTCAGAATTATATACATTTTTCTATTACGGCAAGCAATGACAGCAAACAGGCAATCCTTAACGAATTCATTTGTATCTCCAATAATGCTACAATTTTTCTCTTGCGTTAAATTACAAACGAATTTTGAGCAATTCTAGTGACAAGTACTGTATCGCAACTTTTGGATCAATGACCGTTTTTCGTCTAGTTTCCCTGATCCATTGAGCAAATACTGAGATGGCCCCTTGTATTGCTTCTGGACAAAAATGTAACTTCATTTTCTCTGCACGTCTTCTAGAATTCAGTGGGAATTCAATTATTCAAGTTATCGCTACAATGTAGTCCCGGCAGGAAGTATTATTCCGAAGGACAACATGGATAAGAGCCCAAAATTTATTGCTTATTTATCCTTGAAAATAGATTTTATTACATGGGAACTTTTGTTTTTATTAAATAGTATATGACTTAGTGTATGACATTAGTGTAGTCAAAGAATTTTGAAATTGTGCATACAATTCACTTTCCCCGATAGCACGTCATATGCAGTTTTAACTGTTTTTTTGACGTAAAATAATAAATAAAATAAATAAATAAATAAAAGTCGCGTTTTAGAAGATAAAGAACGGAAGTGATTTTTATCTGCTAATTACAATAATAATAAGTATACGTATTGTGACCGTACTTTCCTCAGTTTCGCGAATTAGGGATTCAAGTTGAGCAAGTACTTACTACATATTAGAATTTTGAGTGCAAGATGTGTTATTATCGAAAAGATTAAGGAGAAGGGATCGTTCTACGGGGAGCGCCGTTATTAGGAGGATGTTGGCTTTAGGCTTGTTACTTTTCTCATTCAATTCACGACGCACCAAATTACACATTACTATTATTCATTTATTCACAAAAAAATCAAAAATGTTTAACAACTAGACAAATCTTCATTACATTATCGCATGCTATTAACGTGATTAACATTATTACTGATCAATACGGTTTGGAATATACCTAACCATCCGGGAGCTCCCACACTCTTATACAATAATAAAATACCAACATTCTATATCCTTCATTTTTACATTCATTGTTATTATTACCTAACATTAACCAGTTACAATCTATCCCTCCGTCTTTGAATATTTATGTTTGTAATCGTTATGTCCTCTCCCCACATTATACACTCTGAAGCTTATGATTGCAATAATTCAACCCGACTTTCACGAATATTACGAGCTTCGTTACTTATCTGAGGATCCCGAAGTCTTGTCGTAGGAATTGAGCCACCTCTGTTAATGTCCTTGACGTAGCCGGGCCATGGCAGCTGCCCGTCCCGCCGACTGCGTGCTGTCCACGTGGTCGCCGTGCCGTATCCAGCATTCTGCTATTTAACCATTCACTTCCAAAGTCCGGGCACGAATTCGGTCTTCTTATGGCGATGTACTTGCTCGGAGCCGTTGATTTCTCCTTACCCTAATAGTTTATGGCCCACGTACACCGCTGCACCACGTGCTTTCACACCACTTAATAGTTTCTTGTTCGTTGACGCTCGGAACACAATCCCTTTTAGTTTTACGCTTTTGTCCGATGCTCCGAGTTCTCGTCTGATCACATGGCAACACTTCCACGCGTCTTTTGTCCTCGACATTACTCCATTTCATTCTCTCATGGCCAGTACATATTGCTACATCACATGCTTTCACTTCACTAAATTTAAACTATAACTTTAAAGTATTGTTTGTTGTCCACTGACGCTCGGAACACAATACCATATAGTTTTATGCTTTTCTCCGATGCTCCGAGTGCTCGTCTACTCACATATTAATACTTCCACGCATCTTCACCCCTCGATGTTGCCCGATTTCACTCTCTCGCCTCACACACGCCACACAGCCCCGTGCGCGCCATTCGTCCTGTCTCCTTGCTGCCCTTCCGAACCGCCTGCTTCTCGACCAAGATGATCCGTTCCCGGAATCGTTCCCTAAAAGATCGATTTGCGGTATCTTATACGCGCCAGATTTGAATTGGCTATCTCCGTTCCTTTTCTGTTTGACGGCCACTTGACCGTAAGGTCATAGTATATAATAACTATTTATTTTCTAGTGTTGTCATGAAAGAACTCATTCTCGAGGCATAACTAACGAGTCCGCTGAGATTTAAAGGAAGTGTCTGTTTAGAAAAAGTTAGTAAATAGTTCGCACTGTTGTAGGTAAAACACAAAAATTTCTACATTTATAAAGAAAATCTCTTTGCAGGGGCTTGCCTTAAAGAAGGTTTTCTCGAGGCTTGGTTTACGAGTCGGAAGAAGTTTGTAGAGGTCGTCTTCTTAAGATAAATGAAAGGTATGTGTTGATCACTGTGCTAGATAAAATGAAAATTGAACATACATAAAAAATACCTCTATTCAGGTAATTGAATGTAAGAAATCTTTTTCAAGGTATGGCTCACAGGTCGAAGTTTGCAGAAATCATCTTCTTAAAATAAATGAAAGGTATGTGGATATCACTGTGCTAGATAAAACACGAAAGATTCTCTACATAAAAAATCACACATCAGGGTTTTCCATGTAAGAAGTCTTCGTGGAGTCTTCGTTCACGAGTCGGCCAAAGATTTGAATAAATTTTCCGTTTAGAAAAACGAGAAGGTAAGTTATTATCATGGTGCTATTAAAAATTCGAAAAATTCGACATATATATAAAGTATCTCTTTTCAGGGGCTTGCTTGTAAAAAGTCTTTCTCGAGGTTTGATTCACGAGTCCAACGAAGCTTAAAGAAATTGTCTTTTCAGAAGAAAAAGAAGCAGTGGTTTTCACTCTGAAAATGCAATAATTAAATTTCAATGTATATAAATAATATATCTTTCATGATTCACGAATCCGGCAAGATTTGAAAAAAGGTCTCTTAAGAAACACGTGAAGGTAAGTGGTTATAACGGTGCTGTATAAAATACGAAAAATTCTAAATACGTAAAAATATTTATTTTCAGGGGCTTATATATAAGAAGACTTTCTCGACATTTCACTGCCAGTCGCGCTAGATTTAAAGAAAACATTTGTTTAGTAAACCAAGAAGGTAAGAGGTAATCATTGTGCTGGATGAAATGCGAAAATTCTACATACATAAAAATAATTATTTTCGTGTGCTTGCATGTTAGAAGTCTTTCTGAGACTAACGAGTGGGCCGTGATTTGAAGAAAACATCTGTTTGGAAAAGGAAATGTAAATGCTTCTCACTGTTCTAGGTAAAATACGAAAATTCTACATGTATATGAATATCTTTTTTCAGGTGCTTGCGCGTACGAAGTATTGGCTTGGGGTGTAATTGGCATATGAGAATATTTATTGGAAGTCCTGGCATATATGAAGTCATTGCAATTCGAGGCTTGGTTCACGAATCAGAAGTTTGAAGACGTCTCTTCAGAAGAAAGAGATTGGATATTCTATTTACACTGCTAATTACAATAAATAAAATTCTACGTATATAAAAAAATCTCTTTTCAGAAGATTGCATCTAAGAACTCATTCTCGAGAATGCCCTAACTAGTCGGACGAGTTTGGAAGAAAAAGTAAAAAAAAAAAAGAAAAAGTGTTAGCGTTTATGACTGTGCTAGATAAAATACGAAACCTACTACATACATAAAAAATATTTATTTTCAAAACCTTGCATGTACGAAGTCCTTTTTGAAGCTTGGTTCACGAGTGGGACGACTTTGGAAAAGGTAGTCTTTTCAGAAGAAAGTCGCGCTGCTAATTACAGTAAGTAAAATTCGTTATACACAAAATATCTCTTTATAAGTGCTTGCAATGTACGAAGCTTTCCTCAAGGCTTGGCTCACAAGTCGGACAAAGTTTAAAGAAGTTTTTCAGAAGAAAGAGATGGAAAGCGTTTTTCACTTTGCAAATTACCATGAGTAATATTCGACGTGTAATAAAAAATTCTCTTTTCAGATGCTTGCACCTGAGAAGTCATTCTCGAGGCTTGGCCAATGAGTCGAGCGATATTCGAAGGAAACGTCTCTTTAGAAACAAGTGGAGGTAAGTTGTTATCACTGTGCCCGATAAAATACAAATTATTCTCTCTATATAAAAATATATCTTTTTTCAGAAGTTGGCACGTAAGAAGTCTTTCACCAAGCTTATTCCAAGAGTCACACGAAACTTGAAGACGTCATTTCAGAAGAAAGAAAAGGAAAGTGGTTTTCGCTGCGATAATTACAATAATTAAAATTCTACATATATAAAATCTTTTTTTTCAGATGCTCGATTTTAAGAAGTTTTTCTCAAACCTTGGCTGACGACTCAGCCACGATTTTAGGAAGACTTCTGTATGTGAAAGGGAACGGTAAATGGATTTTACTGTTCTAGGTAAAATACGAAAAATTCGATAAAGATAAAAAGATCTCTTCGCAGGGGCTTTCATGTAAGATGTTTTTTTCGAGGCAAGGTTCACGAGTAGAAAGAAGTTCGAAAAGGTCGCCTTTTCAGATGAAAGAGAAAGGAAGTGGTTTTCAAAGTACAATAAGTAAAATTCGACGTATAAAAGTAAATATCTCTTTTCAGATGCTTGCAGCAGAGAAGTCACTCTCGAGAATGGGCAATCGGGCTCGACGAGTCGGGCGAGCCTCGAAGAAAATGTCTGTATAAAAAAGGAAAAGGTAAGTGGGTATCACTGTGCTACATATAATACGAAAAATTCTACATATATAAAAAATGTATCATTCCCGAGGCTTGCATGTCTGAAGTTTTCCTTAAGGCTTAGATCACGAGTCGGACAAAAGGACTTGGAAATTGTCATTTCAGAATGAAGGGACGGGAAGGTTTTTTCTCTTTGCTAAGTACAATAAATAATATTCGACGTGAATTGAGGTAAGCGTCCGTTTAGAAAAAAAGGTATGCGGTTATCACGGTTTGTGTTAAAAAACAAAATATTCTACATACATAAAAATCAACGTTTTGCAAGTACTTGCGTGTAAGAAGTCTCTGTGGAAGCGTAAAGAAGTCGTCCCTTCAAAATAAAAAGAAGGGAAATGGTTTTCTCTCTGCTATTTTCAATAATACAATACTACATATATAAAATATAGCTGTTTTCAGGTAGCTGCTTGTAAATCCTTTCTCAAGCCTCGGCTCACGAGTTGGACTAAGATTGGAGACGTTTTCTAGAAGATGGTGAAGGGAAGTGTTTTCCTCTCTTGGAAATAAAAAAATTTTCTACCTATATTAAAAAATCTCTTTACAGATGCTTGCATCAGAGAAGTCAGTTTCGAGGCTTGGGTAACGAGTCGGGAGAGATTTGAAGAAAACATCTGTTTAGAAATAAGAGGTGGTAAGAGAATAGTACTGTGCTAGAAAAATACGCAAAATTCTACATCTATAAAAGAATATATATCTCAGCATGTGCTTGCATGTAAGAACTGTTTCTCAAGGCTTGGCTCACGAGTCTGGTGAAGATCAAAGAAGTCCTCTTTCAGAAGAAAGAGAAAAGAAGTGTTTTTCACCTTGCTTATTACAAAAGAGAAAATTCGATGCGTTATATGAAAATCTTCATTCTTGCATCTGTCAAGTCATTCTCGAGGCGGGAGTAACGGATCGGCCAAGTTCTGAATAAAACATCTATCTAAAAATCTCTCTTTTCAAAGTCTTTCATGTAAGAAGTCTTTCGCGTGACTTTTGTTAACGAATCAGATTATATATAAATAACATAACAAAATCTCTTTGCAGGGGCTTGCATGTAAGAAGTTTTTCACGAGGCATGGCTTACGAGTAGAAAGAAGTTTGAAGAGGTTGTCTATTCAGGAAAAAGAAAAGAAGGTGTTTTTCACTCTGTTATTTACAATAAGAAATATTCTACGTATATAAGAATACTAGCTGACCCGGCGAACTCTGTTCCGCCTTAACAGCCGGTCCCATCTTTTTCTCGCGTCGCACTCGCTGTTAGAAACTGTATTATCCTTCTTGTACTGCGTACGTGCAAAAACGTGCGTTCTCACACAGAAACGCTGTCGAACGGGATAAACAGTATCCTATGTCCGTCTCCTGGCTCTAAGCTTCCTGCTCACCAATTTTCAGCCAAATGGTACAGCCGTTCTTGAGTTATAAATAGTGTAACTAACACAACTTTCTTTTATATATATAGATAGCTTTTCAGATGCTTGCATCTGAGAAGCCATTCTCGAGGCTCAGCTGACGAGTCGTGTGGTTTTTTGAAGAAAACGCCTGTTCAGAGAAACGAGAAGGTAAGTGGTTCTGACTGAGCTAAATAAAATGCAAAAAATTCTACATAGATAAAAGATATTTCTTTTCAGTCTTGCATGTAAGAAGTCTTTTTTCGAGACTTTGTTCACGAGTCGGTGCGAACGAAGCTTATCCAGATCGCATCACATAGAAGCGAATCGAGTCTGTCTGCAAAGTTCGGTTACCCCATGCACTGACAGAGGTATAAATAATGCGTTTAACATAATTAATAGATCTGGAGCGTTAAACAGTGCCCAGAGATACTGTGACGAATCCAAAATTTGTTTCCTATTGTCACCTTTTTGTTCGTCGACGTGGAATGTTCAGTCCGAAATCGATGTACTATTATAAATAATTTTGCAATTATGGATGCAACAATATGAAGAAAAAAATTCCTGTATGTGCCAAAGTTCTTATCTTAAATCCTTAGATAACCAGCGAATTTCTTCACAAATCAAGAAACACTAAATTCCTTCTAAGACACTTTTAAAATAACCTCTGTACCTTGTTTCAAAAGCAGTCATACGTGTCGGCATTTCGAGGAAGGGTGTCTTACACGTGTTTATGATCGTATAAGAAGCCCTTACTTGAATTGCAGGGACGTAATTCAACTTTTATCACATTTCATTGAATATGGAAGAAAACCATTTTGAAGAAATTATAATTTTGATTATCTAAATAATCTAAAATATTTTAGAACAAATTGTATGAACTGATATCCGTGACATCAAGTTGTTACGTGTGTAGACGTATCTCTCCTTTTGTCCTCATGCTGGTTCCTTTATCCTAAGGGGCCCAATGAATTTGTAATGAAGATGTAGTACCAAGAGAAGAAAAAATAATTCTGTCTGCTTTCACTTACTGTTAGTTAGTGGCCGGTTTCAAAGACGCAATACACACTGTCGTTAAAAATGAGTGAGTGTATTCATTTCCAATAAACAAATGTACTGATACATGTATACATTTTATGATTTGAGCCAATTGTTGTGACCGTGATCATTTATTACCAGGCAGTTTAATAGCGATCTAAAATATTAAAATAAAAACGGATGTTCCGTATGTCCACTAAGTAACATTCGCCCCTGAGGATATTTTCTGAGAAGTGGACTTTAAATTCAGCTCTCAATGAAGACATAAAATGTGTATTTTCAAATCCTAAGAGTGTAAACCTCATATTTTTTACGCCAATTCTCATCATTGATACATTAATCTTACTTAAAAAATAGTTAGTAAATATTTTCTAGATAATAGGTACTTAACACTTTTTTTAAAGAAGAAACATAAACCCCTACAAGTATTACTTAAAAAACTGTAAATGTTAAACAATGCTTGTAATCAAGTTACAGAAACTATGAGCTGCAAAAAGTGAAAATGAAATGAAAATGAAACTTGTACCATTATTATAAGTTTTTCTTGACTCATCCGACCTAAAAAAAAAGGAGCGTTATTGAGAATTTACGCCACATATTATGCGAAAACAACTCGTGTTTTCAAAAAATTGTACATGTTTTTTCAAAAGATGGTTTTTACGTTCCCACACTTCGTAAAATAAGGAGGAATTCCAATTGAGCGACAAAAATTAATTTCAGAGCCCTGGTAACGGTAAATTCGATACGCTTTTCTTTGAATTTTTTCTTTTAAGAAAGGATTAAGGATGAGTAAAGGAGTTCTAAAATTTTGTAGGCATACTGCCAAAGTGCTGTAAATAAGGAAATTAGATCTTCGAACGTAATTAAGGCAAGTGATGCTGATGTAAGGACTGGTCCTGAGTCATAGTTAAATAAAAAAGAATCAGTAAGAATTTTGTCAAAATAACTAAACAGTAATTCGGGATAACAGGAAATATTTAAGACGGGCAAAGCGCGCCTATATTTTAGTTAAATCATCTATCAACGCGACCTTGAAAAGTAAATCCCTGGAGCAACAAATAAAAGGAGTAGATATAAGCAGAGACATCTCTCAGACAATCGAGCTCGTTAATGCTCGCAGGAAGACGACCAGTGCACGGAGAAGACCACCGTCGTGCAGGAGTGACGACCGCCGCGCGGGAGAAGCCGATGTTCGCACAGAAGAACACAACCGCCCCGCGCGAGAAGATAATCGCCGAGCAGGAGAAGACCATCGTTCCGAAGGAAGAAACGACCGGCAGCCTTCAGTTTGTTACATGTGTGTTGTACCTTCCGTGAATTTAATCATCAGGTACAGCACGCATGTCACATACTGAATGCCTACAAACGTCCGCTATGTGCATCAAATGGGTAATGAAGACTGCTGCAACACTACTAACAAAGACGAAGTCCAAAATACTGAAAATTACTCGTACATGATACGATCCTTTTACTTGTTATTAAATTGGAAGAATCTTTTATATTCTACAGTGACATTAGTTATAACATAATTTACTGGAGACGTTTTCAAGTTTTTAACTAATCAACTCTAGTCTTTAGTTTGCAGCATGAGTGTTGTACCTTACGTGAATTTAATCGCCAGATACAACAGGCATGTCACACACTGAATGTCTAAAAACGTCAGCCGTGTGCATAATGTACTGTAACAATTTGGGTTATCAAGACTGTTGCAACACTACTAACAAAGACGAGCTCCAAAAAACTGAAATTAAATTGTACATGCCACGACCCTTCTACAATCTATTTTTAAGAAGAATCTTCTAGAATCTACAGTGAGAGTAGCCGTAACATTATTTAACTGAGAAGTTTTTATATTCTCAACTCATCGACGCAAGTCTTCAGTTTGCAGCAAATGTGTTGTATCTTACATACAGTAGGCATGGGCAACACTACAAGTCGAAAAACGTCAGCTGTGTGCATACTTCGCTTTATGAAGACTGCTAAACAAGACCAGCTCCAAAGTACTGAAAATTCCTCGCACATGAGACGATATTTTCACAAGCTATTTTGTTAGAAAAATCTCTTTGAATGTATAGTATGATTAGTCATAACGATATTTACTAGAGGCGTTTTCACATTTTCAACACAGCGACGCTAGTCTTCAGTGTGCAGCATGTGTGTTGCACCTTACGTGAATTTAGTCGTCAGGTACAGGAGGCATGTCATTTACTGAATGCCTACAAACGTTCTCTATGTTCATAATTTGGGTTATGGAGACTGCTGCAATACTACTTATAAAGACTAGCTCCAAAATACTAAAAATTACTCTTACATGCTACGATACTTCTACAAGCTATTGTTAGAAGAATCTTTTTCAATCTACAGCGAGAGTAGTCACGACATTATTTACATGATATGTTTTCAGATTGTCAACTTGTTGATACTAGTCTTCGGTTTGGAGCATCTTCGTTGTACCTTACGTGACTTTAATCGTCAGATACAGCAGGCATGTCACACACTGAATTTCTAAAAACGTCAGCCGTGTGCATCATGAGCGGTAACAATTTTGGTTAAGAAGACTGCTGCAATTCTACGAACAAAGACGAGCTCCAAAAAACTGAAAATTACTCTTACATAAGATGAGGCTCTTACAAGCTATTGTAGGAAGAATCTTTTACAATCTCCAGAGAGAAAGTATCATCTCAACCTACAGAGAAAACTACATGAGAGGTATTAATGTTGTCAACTCATCGATGCTAGTCTTCAGTTTGTTACATGTGTGTTGCACCTAACGTGAGTTTAACCGTCAGGTACAGCAGACATGTCACACACTGAATGTCTACAAACGTCATGAGTTTCAAAACTGGGGTTATGAAGACTGCTGCAACATTACCAACAATCAGGAGCTCCAAAATACTGAAACTTTCTGGTACATGACACGATACTTCTACAAGCTATTGTTTGAATAATCTTCTATGATCTACAACTATATTTGTCATAACATTATTTACCTGAGATGTTTTCATATTGTTAACTCATCGAAGCTAGTCTTCAGTTTGTAGCATGTGTGCTGTACCTTGCGTGAATTTAATCGTCAGGTACAGCAGGCATGTCCCACACTGAATGTCTACAAACGTCATCTGGACAGAACGGAGCAGAAATATTGCTCAGAACGTCTAAACAGCAGAAGAAAAATTTGTGCATTCGTGATAAGGTAGAGATGTGTACATTTTATCACATCACCATCTCACTAACGCACAGAAATATTTCATTTCTTGGAACATGATGATTTGAATCTGCCCCCCGAAGTTTCAAAAAGCGGGAGAAAAAAATGCTTCAGGGACGTTATTGGTACGTGGTGGCGAATTAATTGCACTAAGGCGACTTAAGCCATAATATTGCAAATATGCAATAAATAGATGGTAGGCGTATGGCGCAAAAAGTTCAAAAATCATTATCAAAAATGTGCCGGCAACACTCAATTCCAGCCATAACCAGTAACTCTGGACAAGGTAGTGGCCGGTGACCTTTCGTTCTTTCGTTCGTTCGTTCATTTATTTATTTATTTATTTATTTTATTTTCCGTCAAAAACACTTCAAGCTGTGTGTTACGTGCTATGCGGTGAAGCAAATTCTCTGCACGTTTTCAAAATTCTGTGTTCCCTACCCGAAGCCACATACTAATTGAATTTTGAATACGGAAACAAAATGAGTGTATTTTGCAAGGTATGCCGTCACTTAATGACCTACAGCAGTGGCGTTTGTAGAGTTGTCAGTTCTAACCGACCAGCAATACTGTGAAATAAGGGGAAAAATCGTTAGCAGAATGAAGCGAAATTTGGTGTAATGGACAGGAAATGTTTGACTCGTGTGCCTTTGCTAAATGCACGAACATAATTGTTCCAAGGCGGTCCTTATCCCCGCCTGCAGCGCTTTTCCTGGGCTCATGAAGAAATTGACTGGAACCTAGATGACAAGATAATGGCTTGCTCAAATGAATCCCTATTTTTCACTTGGTAGAAGCTGATGATGGGGTTTTAGTGTAGCGGAGTCCCCACAAAGCGGAAGCCATGGACCCAAGTTGTCAAGAGGGATCTGCACAAGCTGGTAGTGGCTCAATAATGATGTGTGGCTCAATAATGATGTGTGGCTCAATAATGATGCGGGCTGTTTAATTGAAATAGACGGGATCCCGCTTTTGAACTGAACCGATTATTGACTGGAAAAAAATGCTCTCCTACTTGGTTACCATTTGCAGCCTATCATTGACATGTTCCCAAACAACGATGAATTTTTCATAGACGAAATACGCCATGACACCGGGAGGCAATTGTTTGCGTCTGGTGTGATAAACATTTTGGACGATTCGAGCAATTTATTTGGTCACACAGTTTACCAGACATAAATCACATCATACGTTTATGGACCATAATCTAGAGTTAGATTGCCCATAATTCCTCATTCTCTTATTTTGTGATGTGAAGAATCACTCTCAAATTTCAAACCACGGAAGGTGTGTTTCGGGGTTTCACTGGGAAAGTTGAGATGTGTAATTTTATCACACCAACATCTCCTGATGGAAGCTCAGGGGCATATTTCTTAGTTTTCTAATTCAGTAACATGAAGAAGCATTCACAAATTTTAAACTGCGGGTAAAACTGTGTTTCGTGGACTCAATGATGTGGTTGTAGTGAGCGAATTATGTTTAGATCACTACAATCACTTCATTGATTCTAAGAGACATAATACATCTTTTTTTAATTCAGTGATATCAAGAATTGATCACAAGTTCTAAACAGCGAAAGAAGAATGTGTGTTTCGGAGTGTGTCTGAGTGATGAGATAGTGATGAGTACATTTTATCGCATCACGATCTCTGACCACTGGCGCCCAAGAGGGTATGTCATAGATTTTAATACTATGATTTGAATTATTGCTAACAAGATTCAGCAAGATGAATTCGTGTTTCAGGTCTCAGTGACGAGGTTGTTGGGTGTGAATTTTATCACATCACTATCTCCGCATTGAAGCTCAGGGGCATATTTTGAATCGAATAGAAAAGCTCGAGTGCTCAGCACTCAAAATGAAGACAGTGAAATGTTAATACATTTCATTCTTTGATAATTGTAATTTTTTAACAACCAAGTGAATTACAATTATGTTATATAAGTAAAATATAAGTAACCAATTTCAGGTTGCAAAGGGAAGTTGCGTTTTCGAGTCTGAGAAAGGAAGATACAGGTTTAAATATAGGAAAGTATAGCATTTGGTTAAGATTGGTCTTAGCTCCTTTTGGATATATTGGGCTTGCTTACAGAAACAAATATTGTTTCGTTTCTTTCAAGTTCTATGTCATATAGCTGATGGCTTTCTCTTTTGATTATTGGTATTAATTGTCGTGGTTTGTTTTTAGTCAGTATTAAATTATTCTCAATGTGATGTTTCTTAGAGAGCTAATGTACACGGTTCACCAGGTGATAATTCTATTAAGTAGGGCATTATTCATAAACTGAATACGTAAAAATGTAATTCGAGGGCACGGAAATTAATGTATGACGTTAAATTCTGTAACTGTAAATACTCTTCTCAGTGAGGTAGAAATATATTTCGTCGAAAAGTATATTAAATGCAGTTGTGTCGCTCATCTCGTTTGGAATGACGACGAGGAAATTGTTTTCCGCATGTTGGAAAAAGCAAGGTAACGCCGTATCTTAACACTTTCCGCTTGCTCGGTGTATGACTGCCGCATTTTAATAGTTTGCATTTTAAAATTTTAAGAAGGACATGGAAAGACACTCTCCAATATTTTACAAAACATTAAAGAAAATTTATGTTAAAAATAAAAGAGTGAAACAGTTGTATTAGATTTGCAGTGTCTAATTAAGATAACAAAATAGTAGTATTTTGACAACCTCTATTTGATTCTCACAATTGCAAAAACAAATAGTTTGGCGTTAATTGCACCAAATAAAATAAAATTATGTTTTTGTATGCTGACAATAAAAATTGACATGTAGTGAGCAATGTAAGAAAAGTATGAAAATGTGATGTTGGAAATGGGAAATGGAAAGAAGCCCACAAACAGAGGAATACCAAGATGTGTTTAAGGAGCATACTGAAATTAAGAGAGGCATATTTCTTCGTTTTGTAATTCAATGATATGGAGCATCTCCCACTCGTTTCAAGAAACTGAAGACGAACGTGTGTCTCGGAGTGTCAGTGAGAAGATTGTGGTATGTGAATTTTATCATGGCACCATCTACTCACTGACGCTCAGGACCATATTGCAGCGGTCAATGACACATCGGATCCATGGTTCAAAGAGCGGACGAAGAAACTGTGTTTGACGGAGTGAATGGGGAAATTATGGTGTGTAAACTATGTATAGCACGCCACAATTACTTCATTCACCTTCAGGGGCATATTTCATCGAATTCTATGCATTGATATGCGTTTGAAGAATATTTATGTTTGTGGACCTCAGAACAAACAACGTAGCGTGGGTATTCTACCAGGCTATTGACTCCTGATTGATGATTAAAGGCCTATAACACTGGTTGTTAATTGAATGGTAGAAGCATTGCTCCGCAATTTCAGACAGAAAAATAAGGAGATAAAGAAGAAGAAGAAAAAGAAGAAGAAGGAAAAGAAAACGGAGACGGAGAAGGAGAAATTGTGTTGTGAGGCCTCAGTGACGAGATTGTGATGTGTAAAATTTATCACACCATCATCTGACTGATGCTCAGGGGCATATTTCATCGGTTAGAAATTAAACAACGAGATGCATCACTGGTACATTTCCAACAATGGAAGACGTAGTTTCTCCGGATCTCAGTGAGAAGGTAGTGATTTGTGAATTTTATCACATCCCCATTTCCTCTGTGAAACTCGACCTATTTCATTGGTGAGTAATTCAATGGAAGCTTCTGTGTCAAATTTCAATCAGCAGAAGAAAAATTTCGGGATCTCCCTACGGAAATGTGTGTGCCTGAAAATAATAACGCTTTCTTCTCAAAAAATAAGGGGTGGTTACAAACGGTTTGTAATTCAATCACTCGAAGCATCGTTTGTAAAATTCAAATAGCAGTAGAAAAACTTGTGAAAATTCAACATTTGGAATCAAGAAAAATGAAAACTTCAGCGAAGTTGAGATCCGCGTAACTTTTTTCCCCATACTTTTCGCTATTTGAGATTGAACTTTAAAGGAAAAAATTGAAGTATTTTTATGCAAATTTTGCAAATGTTGTGGCTTCATTAAAAGTGCCACCAAAATAAAAATCTCTTACAAACACAGGTCCTCGAATTCCTTTAAATTGATCGAGAAATATTAATTCTGCCGAAAATTGGCTGAACGGTATAGGCACTAGTGTTGACCTCATACGAACAAATGGACAGAACGAGAGGTGGAGGTTTTGCCGTCAATCGATTTTTTGGTATAAAAAATCCAAACATCATGGATTCTTCACACACGTTTTAGAGGAATTATTTCACTGCATATAGAAACAAGATTTATACACATTTTCTTTACCAGTGGATGAGATAAGTCGAGTTTATCTGTTTAAATATTACGGGTTTTCCTATTTATCGTTCTGTCATTCCAAGAATGGCTTGCAAGGTCCGTACAGTTGACGAGGAAGATATGTTCCAGGGTACCAGTGAAAAAATTTTTAGTGAGTGATATATATTACGCCACCATTTTTTCACTGCCGCTCAGAAAAATATTTTATCTATTTGTAATACAATCCTGTGATGTGTCACTCAAAAACTCCAAGCAGCAAAAGAAGATGTGTTCCGGGGACTCGATGGGGAGGTTGTGAGTGTGTAAATTATAAATACCATGCAACAATCTCCTCATTGAATCTCAGGAGCATATTTCATCGATTTCTTATTCCGTGATAGGAAGAATATATGGAAAGGTCCGCACACCCGACGACGAAGAAGGTATGTTCCGGTGGAAATCACTGGAAAGTGTTGTAGTGTGTGAAATTTATTACGCCACCATGTTTTTCTTGTCGCTCAGAAAAATATTTCATCGGTTTTGAATTCAATGGTACGAATCGTCATTCTTAACCTCCACACAGCAAAAATAGATATGTTGAAGTGATACAATGGAGAAGTTGTTAGTGTGTGAATTATACCATGTAACAATCTCCCCATTTACTCTTAGGGGCACATTTCATCGATATTCCATTCTGTAAAATATAGAATGGTTGACAAGGTTCCTACAGTCGTCGAAGAAGAATATATGTTTCGAAGTGTTAGTGGAAAGTTTTTCGCGTCAGAAATTTATCACGCCACCATCTCACTGCCGCTCTAAGAAATATTTGATCGATGTGTAATTATATGTATTGAAGCATATAAGATTCAAAGATAAAAAGAAAAATATGAAGGAAATGAAAAACATGGTAAAATAGATGATCTTGGGACGCCCAGGGGAGGGTAAAAATTAATATCACGCCACAGACACCTTACTGAAGTTCAGATGCATATATCATTGAATGATTTGGAGAGCAAGTTCAAAACACCAGAAGATGAAATTGTGACTCGGAGACGCAGTGGAAAATTTGTGGTGTGACATTACGTCACCATCTGATTTTTGTGTGCCTGATAAACTTCAAGTGTGCGGACTCGAATCTCTTCTCTGTCCGTGATTCTATGACGGATCAACCCAGGACCGAGTGGTGGCACAAACCAGAACGCATTTTCTCGGTATTACTGACTGTGACATAAGTGAAATAAGTGAAGAGACTTCCCAAACTCGGACATTGACGAAGAACTTTAGGATTCTCCGTGGTAGACAAGACAAATGGGAAAGGAAACCACTCCGACTGACGCAACACTCAGGGACGCCCAAGAATAGAGCTCCAGAATTTACCTTGCTCGTGATCACAGGGACGAATCAGGACTTAACGAGACGCAGACCAAAAAAGACCAACGAAACTGAACACATGATGATGGACGAGATGAGCGCAAAAGAGCCCGAAAAAAAGGACAGAAAAAGGGTGACCGACAGTGAGAAGAGACGGGCGTGTGTACAAGAGGTGTGATGTGTGGGCGGGGACGACCATGTGTGACGGGATTTTGGGACATATGCAGGAGCAGAATGGGTGACGGACAAAAGAAGAGGCGTGTGTGTGGTGATCGGACGAGCGTGACTACAAACAGACCGCAAACTGAACCCTGGCCGCGGAAGTGAACCCGCTAACTTCGGTAGTTCGGGGAATCGCGTGACTAGGAACGCACCGCGCCAGCGTGAATCCACGGGAAACGGCGACGAAGAAATCAGAGAACGAAGACCGCGCGCCGCTAGGCCCGCCCTCTTCCGCCCTGCCAGCGGCAGCAAGGTCTCAAGGGAAGACTCCAGCTAAAGAGGGCGTTGCCTCCATGCAGCGCCTTCCGACCGATTCGTCACTTGGCAACAGTATCTCAACCACTCTGTAACTTTGCGGCGTCCGCGCGCCTTCAGTTGTCAAATTATGTGCTGGCATTAAGTCTTTTTACTGCATCGCATGAAGTCATTTCATAACCACGTAAGCTATTTGTACTTCCCTTGCCTAGCAATTCTGGAAATAAACCCGCACCGATTTGATCTCGTCTTAAATATCAATGTGGGATTCGTCCGTCGGCGAAAGCAGACGGGACGATGTATGATCGTGATGTCTGACAGGTGTCGGCGGCCTCAATTCACTACAGACGCAACATAAATGGGCCCGCGATAATTATTTTCCATTGATGAATTTACATATGTGTGAGATTGGCCTATTGCCCACCTCTGGCTTCCAATGAGGAAGAGGATTCCATCCCGGCAACATGAAGACGAGAATCAGAAAAGGCAACCAGACAAAGTGTATCGGGAACCCACGAATAACGTTTTCTTTGCAGAAGCCGATATGCGTTAGTCGACAAAACATCACGAGGCAATAAACCAGACTAAGAAAAAAGATACAAAATAAAATAAAATTTTCGGTCATCTGAAAATTATTTTACACTTTAACTTATTTATGTGTTTCAAAACTCATAAAAGACATGCAAATTTATTGCTTTGCAAATATTGATAACAGGATTCAACAAAGTAGATTTCTATACAGGTGAGATAATGAGATAATAAGAACACATCGCTTACAAGTTTCAAACAAAGGAAGAAAAAGAAGAAGATACGTCACGGGGTGTCATTTAAAAGTCTGTGGTGTGTGAATTTGATTACGCCAACATCTTCTCACTTTGGTGTAGCAGGTATTAAAGTGGAGTGTGTGTTTTCGGCTGCGAACTATTCCCTCCCAATTATGTAAAGTGTCCCGTGATATGCATCGGCATCAAAGTACTTCCGTCTGGCAAAGATCATCCTACAAGCTACCTGTAGCGTCGAAGTAGCAGGAGAAGTCCCATCCCGGCATCACAAAGTGCTAATTTTGGGAAGGCGACCAGAAGGAAAGAGTTAGGAATCAACCCACAATGCTTGGCTTACGGACGCCGGAATGCGTGGGTCGACAAAAGAACCGCAAGGCTCTCAAGAGAAGTAATAAAAAATACAAACAGAGCAGAAAATCGTTTTGCATCATCTTAAAATTAATCTACACTATCAAAAACAAATCTTAAATTACAAGTTTTTTAATTAATATTATGATAATATAATGCATTGCTATTAACTATAATAGAGAATATAGTGAATATTTGAGAAGAAAGAAACATAATATTAAAGCAGATTTTTGGGCTCAAAAATTATGCCGGTGCCTGAAAATGATTGCGGAAAAGCAGAGATTTTTAGGTCCTGAACTCTATGCGCCCAACGCAGATGGAATTGTTTTCATTGCCTGATTGACTCAATAATTGTGATGCTTGACTTAATAATCCCTCAGGTAAAGATAGGGAACTGTTTTAGAAAGGAAGAGAGAACCAAGTTAAGAAAAGATCGAATACCAGATTTTTCGAACAACAGTGGAAATAAATGTTGGTTTAAAACATTTTTGCACGTTCATTTACTTCCATAGTTTTGCGTAGCCTTTAGAAATAAAGCGAGAAATTACGTGTTGTAGCACGGCAACTTTTAAGTAGACAATCGACATTCATTATGAATAGTTAAATATTGGTTACCAAAACAAAATTCTTCAATTTAATCGAACAGAATTCAATGCCGTATTTAGTAACCTTGGCTTGATTGAGGCTGTTAGAAAAGAGAAGGAAAAATGAACATAAAAATATTAAAAATTAAAATAAATTATCAAAAGATGAACTGCGGAAATCAGGCAGTTATAGCAACGTAATAATTTGTTTTCAACTTATGCCTAATAGTGTGTATATTTATCTTCATTTTAAGGTTTTTGGAGACTGGTTTCGAAAACTTACATAAGTAATATATGTTTGATATATTGGCAGAAAATAATAGTTTTAGCTTCATACTAAGATCTATAACATTCAACACTATCACATTTAGGGTGTTTACATGGACAAATTGCAGTGATACATTTTGCATGTGAATCCAGCTGAGTTACTCCCAATTTGTCTCAAGAAAACAAGCGATTCATTGATATTTCACATAATTATATAAGTTTTAATTAGCCATTTAAGTGTGCATCTTCAAACATTGGATCAACCTATCGAAATACTGATGACTAGGTGGCAGACGAGATGGAAGAGGAGATGGTAGACGAGATGGAAGACGAGATGGAGGTCGAGATGGAAGACGAGATGGAAGAGAAGATGGAAGAGGAGATGGAAGACGAAATGGAAGACGAGATGGAAGAGGATATGGTAGACGAGGTGGAAGACGAGATGGAAGAGGAGATGGAAGACGACATGGAAGACGAGATGGAAGAAGAGATGGAAGACGAGATGGAAGAGGAGATGGAAGAATTGATAGTAGACGAGATGGAAGACGAGGTGGTAGACGAGATGGAAGACGAGATTGAAGAGGAGGTGGAAGAAGAGATGAAAGAGGAGATGGAAGACGAGATGGAAAACGAGATGGTAACGAGATGGAAGACGAGATGGAAGTCGGGATGGAAGTCGAGATGGAAGACGAGATGAAAGTCGAGATAGAAGAGGAGGTGGAAGACGAGATGGAAGACGAGATGGTAGACGAGATGGAAGACGATATGGAAGTCGAGATAGAAGAGGAGATGGAAGAGGACGTGGAAGACGAGATGGAAGACGAGATGGTTGACGAGATGAAAGACGAGATGGAAGTCGAGATGGAAGAGGAGATGGAAGACGAGATGGTAGACGAGATGTAAGACGAGATGGAAGTCGAGATGGAAGAGGAGATGGAAGCCGAGATGAAAGAGGAGATGGAAGAGGAGATGGAAGACGAGATGGAAGAGGAGATGGAAGTCGAGATGGAAGAGGAGATGGAAGACGAGATGGAAGAGGAAGTGGAAGACAAGATGTGGAAGACGAGATGGTAGACGAGATGGAGAAGACATTATGGAAGTCGAGATAGAAGAGGAGATGGGGAAAGGAGCAGATGGAAAGAGGACATGGAAGACAGATGAGAAGATGAATGGTAGGCAGAGATGGAAGACGAGATGGTAGACGAGATGTAAGACGAGATGGAAGTCGAGATGGAAGAGGAGATGGAAGCCGAGATGAAAGAGGAGATGGAAGAGGAGATGGAAGACGAGATGGAAGAGGAGATGGAAGACGAGATGGTAGACGAGATGGAAGACGAGATGGAAGTCGAGATGGAAGAGGAGATGAAAGTTGAGATGGAAGAGGAGGTGGAAGACGAGATGGAAGACGAGATGGTAGACGAGATGGAAGACGATATGGAAGTCGAGATAGAAGAGGAGATGGAAGACGAGATGGAAGAGGACGTGGAAGACGAGATGGAAGACGATATGGTAGACGAGATGGAAGACGAGATGGAAGTCGAGATGGAAGACGAGACGGAAGTCGAGATGGAAGACGAGATGGAAGACGAGATGGAAGACGAGATGGAAGACGAGATGGAAGACGAGATGGTAGACGAGATGGAAGACGAGATGGAAGTCGAGATAAAAGAGGAGATGGAAGACGAGATGGTAGACGAGATGTAAGACGAGATGGAAGTCGAGATGGAAGAGGAGATGGAAGTCGAGATGGAAGAGGAGGTGGAAGACGAGATGGAAGACGAGATGGTAGACGAGATGGAAGACGAGATGGAAGTCGAGATGGAAGAGGAGATGGATGACGAGATGGAAGACGAGATGGTAGACGAGATGGAAGACGAGATGGAAGTCCAGATGGGGAAGAAGAAGATGGAAGAGGAGATGGAGAAGAAGGAGGAGATGGAGAAGGAGGAGGAGATGGAGAAGGAGGAGGAGATGGAGAAGGAGGAGGAGATGGAGAAGGAGGAGGAGATGGAGAAGGAGGAGGAGATAGAGAAGGAGGAGGAGATGGAGAAGGAGGAGGAGATGGAGAAGGAGGAGGAGATGGAAGAGGAGGAGGAGAAGATGGAGATTAAGGAGGAATATAAAGGAGGAGGGAGACGAAGAGGTGGTGGAGGAGAATGAGGAGATGGAGTTGGAGAAGACGAGGGAAGGATAACGAGGAGCATCTACAGAAGGAGGAAGAAGAAAGGGAAGAGAAGTAGAAAAAGTAAAAGAAGGAGAAGGAGGAAGAGAAGGAAGATGAAGAGAAAAATTAATTCGTGACCAAAGTTCTCGAGAAATATTCGAAATAGTGTATTAAGATAAAATTGTACGGAAGTTTAAAAGGAGAGTGTAATTTAGAGTGTAATTTTTTCGTGCTCCTAGGGACATATTTAATCCATTTCTTATTATAAGCGGTGGGATATCAATTTCAAATTTGAAGTTTTACTCCTAGTTATCAGAGAAGTCTTTGCAGGAACGTAAGGAGAAATTCTAGCTGGAGTTCTTACTGAAAACCAACAATACTGTTCTTATGAAACAAACGTAAATAAAAACGCTCACATGCTACACCCCAAGAATGCAGTTCTTGTGGATGAAATTCAACAAAAAATTTAGAGTCAGTTTCTTATGCAAAAAACTCACATTGCAGTTGGAATGAAGAATTTTTTGTAATAATTTAGGCTTCATAAAATTGGGACAAATCATAATATATTAATTACGCCAAAACTATGGAATGCGATGCAATGGAAACGGAAGTACATCGAAAAACCAACTTTTCCACCTCCCTAATACCCGGGGTCTCTCCACTACACCACGAGTTCTCCCGCAAAAAGCAGAAGAGGAATTTGGTTTGGGAGCTGTAACTACATACTGGATTGGAATAAATTAGAGAGGCTCCTTTTTCATGTTCATGGATATTTTGATGGCCTGCCTTTCCCTGAAAATGTATAATATTATGCCCATGTCAACACTGTCGAAAGATAAATGACGAAGTACAGTGCACTTCGTGAGACGACACTGCGCTTCTGAATTGTAAAGGGAAGCATGTGAGCAGTAAATTAAATCTGCTCATAGACTACTCCCTGCAACGCAGAATCGCATGCCATAGGAATCTCAAGAAAACGTGTGCAGGCTAAGCAGTGTGCAGGGTTTCACGAAATAAATCAATTCAAAAGCGATGCAATTCTCTGACATCAGTGTAGATGTTTACATACTGACAATATAGAGACAAGAATGGAGAATGACATTAAGTTTCCTTCTCAAAGAGGATGAACGTAAGACGATTTTCTTGCTCTCAGGAAGAAGAGTTTCATGTAAGTTAATTCCTTATGTTACTCAGAATATTATTTCTAATCTGTAATTCAGTCAATCATCATTCTGTCAGCAGTTCGAAGAACTTATGTTACAAAAATGAAGGAAATGGGGAGCAAATTTTTTCGGACAATAAATGTCCTCCCAGAAGCATAACAAAGCTTCCTCCATTGGAAAGTTAGCGTACGTAACTTAAATAAGAGTAGAGAAAATTGTTATCCGAATCACGATTACGATTTTCGCGGACGTACACATTTTTACTGAAATCTTTCGTGATCCAAGTCGTTGTTTGTGAATTTTCGAAAATGCGCAAATTTTCGCATTTCGCAAACGCTGGCGCTCAGAAGCATATTTCATCGCTTTTCTAATTCAATAAAATGAGAAATGGCTCACAAGGTTCAAAGAGTAGGAGAGGAATGAGTTTCGGAGTCTCACTGAGGGGTTTGTGGCGCGTGAATTATACCGAGCCATAATCTTCTCATTGACGATCACAGATATATTTCTTCGCTTTGTAATTCAGTAACACTGACATATACAACGGCGGAAGAAGAAGAATATAAAGAAGAAGAAGTAGAAGAAGAAGTAAATGTGTGCTTAGGGGAATCAATGGTGAGGTTATGGTGAGTGAATTCTATATAGCTCACCACAATCTCCTCATTGACTCTCAGGAGCATATTTCATCAATTTCTTAATCAGCGATAGTGACAATGAAGTAAAGATCCGCGCAAAAGTCCCAAACAGCAGAAGTTGTATTTCTGGGTCTAAGTGAAAAATTTGTGGAGAGTGACTTATTATTCCATCTTCTCTTCTCTTTTGTGTTGCTGCTATCGATCATGAGTGTTTCCAAGAATATCTTCCACATTTGTGAGCTAATCAATCCTTACGCAGCACAGAGGGACTCGCGTTGTGCATCGACTATTAACAGGCTCAGATTGGCCTGCGAACCACCAATGTCGTCAAATGTGAAGGGGTTCTATCCCTGCATCTTAAAAAAGAACATTTGAGAAAGGCGACAAGACGGAATGTCTCAAGAACACGTGGAAAAATGAAAGATGTTAATATGATCTAGCAACCCTCCTTCCGGGAGTTGTCGATTATGAGTGCCTGAAGTGAGACATGTCCACAAATGACACATAAAAAAAGGGTTTCGAGGCCACTGGAAGGAGGGTGTGCATTTAAAAACACTGCACACTCTCCTCCCTGGGGCTTAGGGATATTACTCATCGGAAAATAATTTCTTGAAAGAACTGTTGCTCAACGAGTCAAACAGCAGGGGACTCACTTTCTCCCTCCTCGTAGATTGTTTTGCCTGGAAATATTAATCACCCTCTAAGATCATCAGCCCAACATTGCAACGTAATTTCACTAATATTCTAAATTTTAAGATATAATAGTTCGGTTTAACAATCGTGAAAGAAAAGAAACAGACAGAAACTGCAGACGAATACCAGAAATACCTTTGCCTTGTAATAAAACGATAAGGGGAGCAAATTTCCTTTTGCACAACTACGTCTGTAGTCGCAGAACATGTGCAGGCAGCGCGAGGCAAATTATGAAGTTGTCAACAATGAAGCAGTTCTTTCCTGATCACAGTGAGGAGTATGCTAATGGTAGCTGTCATAATCGTTCCATCTGATGATGACTATTTCAAATTTCTTTCAGGATGGCAGTGAGGAGTAAGCTAATGGTAGCTATCATTCCTGTTCCGATAAAATGTGTCTCAGTGGCTCGGAATGGAGGTGGTGGGACGTAAGTTGTATCGTTGCAGAAGAATACCAGAACTGTCTGAGACTTCTACCAATGGCGCAAAATGATGAGACATATACTGGATTTACTTTCACGTAGTATATCAGCTTTGACTTTAATGTGGCTGCGACAAATAATCGAGAATATAGTAGAGAGATCTGTCTGAACGCAATTCATGACGAATATGAAATTCCTGTAGCACCCTCGGAAAATGATCATCTGAAATTTCGAAACCGTAAATTTTTCGTAAATAATATCTAAATATAAAATGAAAGATAATAAAACTGCCTACGTTGTAAAACAAGCAATGTTTTACCGGTGCAGTTAATATTACGCAGGATAATATGCGTCTCGGTGGCCGGAAACGGAAGATGTGGGACGTAAATTGTATCGTTCAACAACCTCCATTCTGAGTCCCCCGGGCACATTCAACTGACATGGAGCGAAGTGCAATATCCTGGCCACCAAGTTTGCCAGAACTCTGTGCCTGAGACTTTTACAAATGGGGCAAAATTATGAGACACGTACTCAAATTATCCTCACATAATAGGTCGGCTTTGACTTCGTTGTGGCAGTAACAAATAATCTAAGATATTGTGTAGAGATGTCTCCAAGGCAGTTCATGACGAAAAGAAAGTTCCTCAAGCACCCTGGGAAAATAATAATCTCAAACTTCGAAACGATGATTTTTCTCGTAAATATGAACTTATATAAAAAGAGAGATGATCAAATTGTTTACATTGTAAAGCATTCAATAGTTTCCCGGTACCGTTAATATTATGCAGGATATAATGCGTCCCAGTGGCTCGGAATGGAGGATGTGGGACGTGATTTCTATCGTTCAACAACCTCCATTCCGAGCCCCGGAGGCACATTCAACTGACATCGACTGAAGTGCAATAGCCTGGCCATATAGTTCGCCTGAACTTTGTGCCCGAGACTTTTACCAATTGGGCAAAATGATGAGACATAGACAGGCATTATCCTTACATACTAAATCGGCATGTGACTTTGATGTGCCAGTAGCAAATAAACAAGGATATTTTGAAGATACATGTCTCCAACGAAGTTCTTGAAAAAAAATTCCTGTAGCATCCTGGAAAGGCTAGTATCTCAAATGTCGAAACGATGAATTTTTCGTAGATAAGAATTTGATATAAACTGAAAGATGAGAAAATTGTTTACGTTGTAAAGCATGCAATGTTTTCCCTGAAGTGCAATATCCTGGCCACCTAGTTTGCCTGAACTCTGTGCCTGAGACTTTTACCAATGGGGCAAAATGGTGAGACATGCTCTCGAATTATCCTAACAAACTTGATTGGCTTTTGGCTTCGTTGTGGCAGTGGCAAATAATCGAGGATAAAGGGGAGAGATACCGAGTGAGCAAATAAGTTTCGTTAGCTCCCTTGAAAGTCAATTATCTCAAACTTGCGTGACAGTCCTGCTATCAATAAGAGTAGATAAATGTTAAGTAATTTTCGCGATTCCGCTTCGCGTTCCGGGCTATACTGTTAGCAGTCCTTGGGTAAATCTGTGCACATGTTGTGGGTGAAGTAACTGGCTACCGCTATGCCCATAATTCGGGAATTTAAAGTACTGGTACAGTTCAAGGGTACAGACTGATACGAAACTCATTGTTACGTTTATTTCTCAGTTGAATCTCTTT
This sequence comes from Teleogryllus occipitalis, assembly GCA_011170035.1. Taxonomy (NCBI): domain Eukaryota; kingdom Metazoa; phylum Arthropoda; class Insecta; order Orthoptera; family Gryllidae; genus Teleogryllus; species Teleogryllus occipitalis. The sequence continues at coordinate 99,283 of BLKR01009350.1, forward strand.
TACATAGTTCTTAAAATATACATATCGGAAATCATGTCATTAACTTTTAAGCCCAAAACACGGTTTCCAGAAGAGAAAGAAGTTATGTTAGAAAGTTACACATCATATCAACAAACTGGTTAACAGCCGAACTCATGAGCGTGTTGTGTGTAAAACAAACTATTGAAAAAAGTGCGGGTAGTCGATGCTGAACTATAACTACATATATTTTTGTTGTTCTCTGGCTTACAACTATTGGGAAGTGCTTTTTCAAACCATTTTTTTTAAATCGATAGCTTCCGCGACCAGTTTCTTGCGATTGCCGTTGTCTGTCTGGGTGACGCATTAACGAAGGATGCGAAACCGACGTTTTGTTCAGTTAGTCGGGATCTTTGAAATGGTTATTCTGCGCCACAATGATCGACGCGCGGATTAATATACGAATGGGGGATTAATGTACAATCGTAATTGGTTGAACCAGCCGGTCAATCGGCCGCCGGTGAGCCAGGAGAAAGGATCCAACCGGGGTGCAAGGCGTGGTCTCTGATAGGACGGCAAAGAACATTCCGGGGTCTGACAGCGTAGCTCTGTTCTGTTGCGATCAGCAAGGAGCGTTCCGGCCGGGTCGTGGTGGCAGCCGCAGAATCATGGCTTAACAAGATGACTTCTATAAATTCGACTGGAGCACCGTCGGTCCTCTCTGATCGCACTTTTCTTTTCGATATTATTTCCGGGTTTTCATGTGTGTTGTGCGATATCAGAGTGTTCAAAACTCCTGTGTTCGCGGTGTAGAATATGCTTGCGAAGTCTTTCTTCTATTATTCTATTTCGTGGATGTAGTGCTTCGCACAACTGCATGGTACGGCGTACACTCCTGCTGTTTGGAGTGGCGGATGCTGGTACTTAACACGCACCAAAGTTTGGACCATCTTCCGTTGGGACACGTAGATTGTCTTCTTCTGAATCCGTTTACCTATTTCATCTCGGGGTAGGCCCTTATGAAATGGTCTAAAAAGTCCTCGAGGGTGTGCTATCCGTGAGGCAATCATGAAGTGTCATCCACATATCCGTCACACGTGGCAATTTTCACGTGTGGATCGAATACTCATTTCGTTTGAAGAATACATAGGTTTTCTTTTAATTAGCATTATAAGATATGAAATACTTCATAATTTCAATGACAACTTCACACATGTGACGTCTGGGTGGAACGGATTAGAGAACTTTCAGACGAAAGCCAGCACTGCACCATGCTCGAGAATGCACGTCCATGAACTTACAAGGCAAAGTAAGTGCTTTTTTAATCGAATTGATTTTAACTTTAATATATATTATTAATACTAATGTGTTTTGGTACTTACAGAACCAGGTGCCTGTGTGATGGTCTCTATCAAACTACATACTCCTGATAAATGTATAAAGAGTGAATGGCAGATATAAGAAATTTCGTTTATCTGCTTGCTTCATTCCGAATGGTACGTATGGGACAGTCACATGAATTTTCGAATTCTGATTCTTAAACACGTTTTCATTATATGCTTTAGCATTAATGCTGCAAAGTGATGTCCTGAGTAGGATCATTAAAAATTTTTCCTACAAATGTGATTAATATTCTTCTCTGGATAAATGAAATAATGTGATAAAATGGATCAAAAGATCCTCATTGAATGCATTAACACCCTTGTCTAATTAATTGTCTTTTACCTTCACTGCCCACACTTATCTCAGCTCACAAACGCCAATAGGTCAAAATTTCTTAAAAAAATGTCAGCCTAGTAATGCCGTAATTCCGGAATAATTTTTTTCGTCAAATTTATAACTTTTCCAAATTAACTATATCATCAAATTTTGATGAAGTCGCCAAATTTCTACAGTTAAAACGATGTAATACTTTTTTTCGTTATTTTACGAAGAGGAAATGACTAATTTTGGAAATGAGGAAATTTACTAAACTATGCGAGTGATATCTGCCGAGTTGTTTTTTTAAGATTTTGCTGAAGGAAATCCAGTGATTCATTTGCCTATCTTACACTTGTGAAATTAGACCTAATTTAAAATAAGAGATTAAATCCTTCAAAACCGCAATTCTTATTGTTCACATTTACTGAGAACTGGAGGAAGTGGCTTTCGTAAAATAGTTTTTCAAGTACGGAGAAAAATATTTCATGGCAAGGAAAGGAAGATTGCGCCCCTCAGAATGTTAGAAATAAGAAGAAGAGAAGGAGAAAGTGAAGAACATGAAGGAGGACTTGGATAGGACGACGATGAGAACGAGGTGCAAGAGAAAAAGAGGACGAAAAAGATGAAGAATATGAAAGAGTATGAAACATAATGTGTTCTTGGGGTTCGGGCAGAAGGGCAAGGAACGCATATCATTCCGTTCCACATTCACTTCGCTCAAACACAAAAACATATTTCATCTGCCTGAATCAAGTGTAACGTATATATGTTTTTAAATGTATGTTACTCATAAGCACCTCAAGTGAGAGACGAAGATGTGTTCCGGGGACTCAATGAGGTGATTGTGTGTGTGAACTTTATACATACCATACTACGATCCCCTCATTGAAACTCAGGGGCATATTGCATCGATTTCTTTTTCCGTGATATTGAGAATCACTGCTAAAATCCGGCCAGCCGACGAAGAAGTAATGTTCAGGAGCCTCAGAGGAAAGTTTGTAGTGTCTGAAGTTTATTACGCCACCGTTTTCACTGATTTTGACTTTGTTGTTTGACCATGCTGTTTCACTTTGCATTTGAATTGCTGCATGCAAATGTATTCACATCCAGATTATTTTAAAGGTCAAAGTAAAATAATAAATAAAATCTTAAAGCGATAATTGAAGGAGAAGCACTGAAGAAAGACAATTATAATTGTCTCTATCTCGTAGCGCAGAGCAAAGTCGCTCGCCTTTAACCAAGGAGATCCCGGTTCGATTCCGATCTAATCTCGTGTGAAAATGTGTTCCAACAAAACGAGTTTGACCGCTTCTCAAGGGCTAGTCTAACCCCTGTGAAGTGTCCTAAACCCTACCCATGTCCTCATGCCATCCCAATTCTGGCCGCTGGGTAGTGACGCAGGAGCGCGTGGTGGGAGGCGCGTACGCGGGGATGGTACCTGGCGGTCCTCTTTACAAGACTGCGAAAAGACGTGACGGACAGAAATATATAAATATCTACAGACGAGGAATTACTTCAGATTATACGTAGAAAGTAAAGTAGCACTACCCCAATAGTGCTCAACACCCAAGAAGAGGTTAGGAGACGCGTTACATCGTGAGTTCACGCAATACATGTAAAAAATTAAAAAATGAGCAGGACAAGCTGATTATCAGTAGCTGAAATTAAATAGACAAAACAAGGTATTATTTATTCAATTAAATATAAACAGAATGTAAATTAAGTGCAATTTCAAAGAGAAAGTATTGATGTAAATGAATTCAAATTAACGCTAATACCTTAAGTATTGAGTCTCTTAAGCTATTGGCGATGGATCATAGTCAATTGATTTTATAAGTGATTTATTATTTTCGATTAAAACGTGTTAATAGTGGATAGTGTAAATTTCTAGGCATTCATGGACGTGTAGTGTATAACTTTTGATTTCACATCGCGGAGATTTCGTGAATGACCGACACCCACACAACCCAGCGGGAAGAACGTACGTATGTGGCACCGCATTTGGTTCTTGAACTATGCCATCGAAAGTGAGCAATTGTGGCTCTACAGAGGAAAAGCAACGGATCATTGGAGTAGCATATGACAAGTTCGCAGTAGGGTAATTTGCCAACTGCCCCGCGATAATGTCTTTTACTAGCAGTCTAGAGACTGAATAAATGCTATTATGAGAAATTGAAATGGATTGCCTGATGTATTAGGAAGTTTACTTTTGAAAGAAATAAGGTTCTGAGCAATAGGTGTAGTCATGTAATATATAGAGACAAGCTAAAGACAGAATTGTAGCGATAATTTATGATATTACATTTATTTGAACTGCAATTGGGTGTGACCCGGTGGCAGTTAATTAACAATAATTACAATAATAATAACACTTAACATTAATAATAACAACAATATGAATAATAATAACAATATCAATAATAATTACAATATTAATAATAACAATAATAATAAAGGAGTACAATACAAGCCGAGCATGCAATAATCCTACTATCACTAATATTAATTATTATAACAAATGTTTCAACTCGTATCATATATAATAATTATAATTATATATCGGTGATGCTAAAACTTAATACAAGCTCCTTAATATTGGCTAAATTTATTGTTTTTAATTCATTGATCGCGTTCACTACAGTTAACTGCACGACACTGCACTGCACTGCACAACACTACACTACACTACACTACACTACACTGTTTTTGCTTTGAGTTACACTGACCAGCACTTCACCGCACTTCACAGCACTTCACCGCACTTACTCATTTAATGTCTATTACTATCATATTGTTCTAACTTATTTCTAAAACTTCGAACACTTAGAGGAAAAGCTTTGAAAATTGTTGCGGGTAAACTGTTCCAATCTTTATTTGTTCTGTTACAAAAGGAAAATTTCCCAAGATCTGAATTTTGTTTCCTTGTTCGAATTTTGTGAGTGTGATCGCTTCGGCCGACATATTTTTGGTTTTTCTAGTCTAACCTGAATTTCCTTCCAAGCTCTTTGACCTACGTACGATTTATAAAGAGCGCAAAGCCTCGCCCTTGTTCTTCTCATTTCTAGAGGTTCCCATGCCTTTTTTATCGCGTTAGTTCTATAGGTAAACTTATTCGCTTTTCTCTGTATTCTATCTAGATTTTTCCGGTGCGACTTTCTGTATGGATCCCAACATGCCACTCCGTATTCCATGAGAGGGCGAACCAGCGAAAAATATGCTAATTCTTTTGCGTTTGCAGAGCTTTTCTTTAGAATTCGCATTACAAAATGCAAAGACTTCCACGTTTTCCTAACTACCTGATTTATATGCTTCTCCCACCCTAATTTACTATCTATATGAATGCCTAAATACTTGCATGATGAGACTCTTGGGATGATGACCTCACCTAAACGATAGTCTGGTTCCTCATAATTTCGTCCCCGCCCGAACGTTATTGTTTTGCTTTTCGATCCGTTAATTCCCATGTCATTTTTTTCAGCCCAATCACGTAAATGTTCTAAATCCTGCTGTAATATTTGTTCGTCAGCGCTACTTTTGATTTTTCGGTATATAACACAATCGTCTGCAAATAAACGCACCTTTGATTGTATGTTAACATGGAGATCATTTACGTACGCTAAGAAAAGTAATGGCCCTATGACACTTCCCTGTGGAACCCCTGAAGTAACAATACCCGTAGTCGAAAACTGAGTGCCAATTCGAACTTTTTGTTTCCTGTCTCTAAGAAATTCGCTTACCCACTTCACAACTCTAGCATCAATTCCTGAAGTTAATAATTTCCTGATAAGTAGGTTATGCGGTACTACGTCGAATGCTTTCGCAAAATCGATTACGATTGCATCCACCCTCCCACCCGCGTCAACTTCGTCAGCTAGATCTTGCAAAAGAGAAACGATTTGGCTTTCGCACGAATATTTACTTCTAAACCCATGCTGTCCGTGAAAAATCCAGTTCGCTTTTTCCCATTCGCGGCGAATGTACCCGGCTATTAAATGGTCCATTATTTTGCATACTACTGATGTGAGCGATACTGGTCTATAATCACAATTTTAATTAGTATATTTTAATTAGGAATAATAATAAGGTAAGGTCTAAATTTTAAATATTTACTCAAGCAGATCTTAAGGCCAGCGTTCTAACATACCAAAACCATGGAATAAAAAAGAGAGCAGGATTTATGGGGGAGCCGCACGTGGGCAGCTTCTTATGACAGGGAAAGTAGAAAACGTGGGTTGGGCGTTTAGGCTGACTCAGGGGCGTCTTCCAGCTGGAACTGACTCGGCGAGAGATCGAGGTATGAAGCGGAGGGGGCGTTTTCCGTCTGGAACTGACTCGAGAAGGGATCGAGGTAAGGAGCGGGGAAGGCGTCTTCAAACTGTGACTGACTCGGGGAGCCATCGAGGAAAGAAGCCGAGCAGGACTCTTTCGACTGAGACTGCCTCGGTGAGGGAGCGACGGAAAGAGCGGAACACGTTCTTTGGACTGGAACTAACTCGGCGAGAGATCAAGGTAAGGAGCGGAGCAGGCGTCCTCCGAATGGGGTTGACTCGAAAAGGGATCGAGTTAAGGAGCGGATCATTTGTCTGGCCTGGGCACCCGAAAATCTCTAACGTCAAAACAACGAATTTTTCGTAAATATTAACATAATATAAAATGACATGAAAAAATTGCATACATTTTAACGTTCCACACTTTAGCGTTCACGGTTTTTCCCGTAACTTCCATATTCCCCAGGATAATATGCGTCTTGTTGCCTAGAAATGGAGGTGGGATGCAAATTGTATCGTTGAGAAACTTTTATTCCGAGAGCTGGGGCACATTTAACCTAAATTGAATTGGAGTGCAAATACCTGGCCACCAAGATCGCATGAACACGGTGCCTGAGACTTTTTCGAATGTGGCAATATGATAAGACATGTACTTAAATTATCCTCACATACCAAATCGGCTTTTAGCTTCAATGTGGGAGTGGAAAATAATCGAAGGTATTGTGGAGAGATCTGTCTTCAACGACCTTCATGAAGAAAATAAAGTTCCTGTAGCAGTCTGGGATGTGGATCGTCTCAAATTTCAAAACCATTAATTGTTCGTAAATATTAACATGATTTAAAATGAAAATTATAAAATTGCCTACATTTTAAAGCGTTCAGGGTTTTTCGGGTAACGTCCATACTCCGTAGGATAATATGCGTCTCGGTTCCTGGAAATGAAGTACGTGGATCTGACTTAAAGGACAGAGATAAGAAGCAGTGAAGGCGTCTTCTGACTGGGACTGACTCGGCGAGGGATCGATTATTAAGCAGAGCCGGCATCTTCCGACTGGGACTCATTTGGGGAGGGATCGAGGTAAGCAAAGGAGCAGGTGTCTTCCGACTGGGACTGACTCGGGAAGAGATCGAGGGAAGGAAAGGAGAAGGAGTCTTCCGACTCGAACTGCCTCGGTGAGGGAGCGAGGGAAAGAACGGTGCTGGTTGCGTGAATGAGAATCGTTTGAGTGCAGGGTGCGTTGAGACGCAATAGCCGAAAATAAAGGCGTTGTGCCTAGACTCTCATTGAGTGCATTTCAAATACCGGAGGAGATGTCCCCAAGATATCCCAGCGGCGTGATACATACAAATGCAAAACAAAGCTGAAAAACAATCTAATAAAATATCCAGTTTTACATCCGTTCCATAAGAAAGAATAAATCTGCGATTTACAATAAGTGTTACGTGTGATGACTGAGATATGTTAACAAAGACTGAATATACAATAAATGAATTTTCCGTAACAGTTATTCGCGCAAGAAAGTGTGTGGTGTTGTGCAACAACTACATAATATATATATATATATATATATATATATATATATATATATATATATATATATATATATATATATATTACACTCATATTCCATTTGAAATAAGGTAAGTCTCAAAAAGTTATCAAACTAAATTTCGTTAAATATTGAAATTTTAAATTTCCCTTTACACCTTAGCAAAATATAAAATCTCCCTTAATTCCTTACCAACAGATTCTAATTTACAGAATACAGATCTTATTCCTTCATCATTGTTAACAGATTTCACCAAGACACGACAAAATTTAAATATAGCCGTCTCTCTTATGCGTTGTGTGTGGAGCAGTGGATCATGCTGCCGATCTTGTTGGAGATATACCTAAATATCTCCTCTTCCGATGCCAATGTAAGTGATTTCTCAATCGAATAGGTTTTCCATTCAACATTGTATTAACACTAATGTGTATTTTCAGATTTAGATAACAAGAGATGAGTTCAATGATCTGCATTAAAATACGTATTCCTAAAAAATATACAAGACGTGATTGCCAGTTTCAGAAACTTCTTTCTTCACCTTACTTCATTGACAAGGGTATGTATGTATCTATCCTCGTACATCACTTACCTTAATAGAGCTTCCTAATTTGCTCTTTAAAACTATCAATTGTGTTAATACCCTCAGTTGGATGATGCGTGACAATCCAAGTTATGAATTTTTCATTCACCAGTTGTTTTTGCCGCCTTTGAAATAATTCGGATGCTTTTCATGAAGGACAGGAATAAAGATTCAAAAAACTTACCTTAAGACCGGAAGCAGGACACGTGTGTCTCCTCTCATTTTCCGTTAGCTTCCGTCTGTCAGTCATTCCGGGCTCTACCTGCACTCGTCTCCAAACTCGTCACGTTTTCAGTCTTGTCGGTCGTACTCGTCCTGTGAAGTTGACGTGTTTCGTCACTTTAATCACGTGCAAGATGAATTCAGGAATTCTAGTCTTGGGTGTCCCCGAGTATTGCGTTGGACCAAGTGGATCCCCTTCCAATTTCTTATGTACACCGAAGGATATCCCATAGTTCATCACTATCCGAATTGGGAAAGTCCCTTCATTATCTCACAACTATGTGTACGTGGGACAGCCGCTTGTACTACTGAACCCTTTAATTTAAAGAACTTGTGTAACATTATGCACAAGGTAAGGGATACGGATATGAAAAAGGTATATGTGTCTCCGGGTCTTAGCAATGATAGTGACTGGCGAAGATAAAATACGCCTGCCACACTCACAGTTGAAACACTGTAATCAACATAACAACATCAAATATGCTTAGTCAGAAAAATGTTTAAAAAATGCTAAAAAAGGGCTATGACGGGAAAAATATCAAATTGAGAGGAAGAATCTTTGAATTTCTTGGTCGCAACTCATTTTAATTTGTATGAATTGTGTTATTGTCAAACGGTTGTCAAAGGGCCAACAAAAGGAATTAAATAAGTATTGTTGAATATACATCAGTACATTGACTGCAACGCAAGAATGTCTGTGTTTAAACTAAATCACATTCCCAAAAATAGTAACAACTCACGAGTAATCAATAGAAATCACACCGACACCAAATTTTCAAATGGTAAGACAAAAATCGATTGCATTCTACCTAAAGAAAATGCAAAGGAATCATCTGCATGATATCACAGAAATGCCAGTTTTATAATAATAAAAACAGCACGTACTTCAAACGAAAAAAAAGTGTTCCTTGCCACGAAAAAGAAGCGAGTTGAGTGTTAGTAAAGTCATTCCCTTCTATGGGAATTAGGTTTCTGCAGCTGACGTGAATTATCAAACACCAATTTCAATTTGCACAGGAGAAAGATGTGTTTCGGAGTCTGAGCGAGGATGATATAGGTGGAAAATCGTATCGCTCCATAATCATATCTGATTTCATATATATTTTTTTGGTGTGTTGCTGATGGTAAAAATACACTGTCACAAATGTAATGGAAGAAAAATTATGTTTCATGTTTCAAAAAACTCCCAAAAATTTAGTAGTCTATTCTCTTCTTGGTTATTAAGTAGCGCATATTTAATTGAATCTTAAGTTATTAAAATTTGGCATTCCTTCGACCTTTCAAAATGAAAAAAAATCGTACCCACTAGAAAGAGAACGCAACTTGCAAATTTCAACGACATGGGCAAAGATGTGCTTGATTGTGTCAGAAAGGAGAGTGTGAGGTTTAACGTCTGTAACTACACAATCTGTACTGTGTAAGGCAGGTACATACTACGTTGAGATACTGCGTGAGGTACGTAATGTGTCGCTCTTCCGATTTGAAGTTTAAAGGAGGTTCCAGACAGCAGAAAAGGAAGTGGTGTTTCGAGACCCCGGTACAAAAGTGTTTGGGAGTGTTATTGAGTAGTTTGCAGCGTGTGAATTGTATCACGCTACAATCTCCTCATTAACACTCACGCACACAATTCTACGATTTCAAATTTATATATAGAATTGCTGACAAGTTCCAACCAGCAAAAGAGGAAGTTGTGTTTTGAGCCCTCGGTACAGATGTGTTTAGGAGTGTTACTGAGTAGTTTGCAGCGTGTGAAATTTATCACGCTACAATCTCCTCACTGACACTCAGGCACATAATTCTTCGATTTTGAATTCATATAAAGAATCGCTCAGAAGTTCGAAATAGCAGAAGTCGTGTTTCAGAATCTCAGTTGTAACTTTTAGGTGTGATAATTTTTATACGTCACTACCTCCTCCTTTTCGCGTCGCTGGTGAAGAACCCGGAGTCGCAATGTCAGTGAGGTCCCTCGGCTTTGACGCCTTAGCCACCATTTTCCAGCACATAAAATACCCCCCCAAATATGTTGATTATGTAGATGGAAAAAGAATGGCCTTTCCTCGGCGTGCTCGTGAGTCGAGAGCTGAACGCATTGTACAGCATTGTGTTCCCAATTATCAGACTTATGCTGTAACCCGCAAATGGACTCGCACCATCACCCATCAGCGTGTTTAGAAACTGACCATCGGAGCAACAACAGTGTGTGATGAATATGCGCCTAGAGAGCGGCGTCTCCTCTGCAGACAGGTACGTAGCTGAACTCAAGGTTTTGCAACAAAAATGAATATTTTCTTTCTTGAAGATCATTTACATATAGACTCAGCGTTTCCAACATTTTTTCAAAAATGATTTCAAGTACTTTTTCCGGATAATCTAAATACGCATATGAAATCGTGCATTTTCTTTATCGTTCTTAATTAACTCACTGATATTTTAATATTGCAAAATTACCTCTGACTTTTCTCACAACTAAATATTAAATATTCAGTGTTTTTTAAATATCTCGACCTGAAACACACATCTTGTAATAAAGGTATGTAAAATTTTTTGAATATGTAGATAATATATTGAGTAATGTTGCACAACATTGGGGGAGTTTCCAAACAGGTTTGTGTCACAGCCTGAACCATTTTTTCTTTACTATTTAAGAGAAAAGAACGGTTATAAAATTGAGGTGTTTCCAGGAAACTCATCGTGTTTTGAAATAATAAAAAGATACAAATTGCAGTACTACAATATTCATAATAGAGATTATGAATTTATTGTTATTTTCCACTAAAATAACTATGAAAAGATCACTTAACAACAAAAGCGAACTCAGAAAACGATTCTGGGAACCTTCAGAAGATGGGTATAAGTAGCAATTCTGTACAAATTATCTGAAAATCTATTAGAAAATGTAAGCCTGCGCAAACAGTTGATTTTGATGTCAAATATTTGTAGGCTATTTTAATATCATGCCCGAACAAAAAAATGATCTTTTAAAAATGACGCATGGCGTATTTATGTTCAACTGTTTTTCGAAAATTGCAATGTTGAACAATTTTTACAAAATTCCCCTTCTAGCACAAGGAGAGAATATTAAGACCTTTTCCTAATGAAATATGTTCTAGAAAACTGTATTTCTAATAATATCGATAAAATTCTCCCAACTTTTCAATATTACCACAATTATAAATATTTATGATCTCCATCAAGAATGAGATAGGTTGAGCTTCGCTTTCAGCTTGCTGCTAGATTAGTAATAACGTAAATTATGCGCTAAAACGAAGCCATTGGTCGAATTCGTTCAAGTATTATAAAAGTATTCAATGAGGATAAAATGTTTTCCCTTCGTCGACTAGAAGAAGAAAAAGAAGAGAAAGAAGAAAAAGAAGGAAAGAAGAAAAAGAAGAAAAAGAAGAAAAAGAAGAAAAAGAAGAAAAAGAAGAAAAAGAAGAAAAATTTCAATATGTGTTTTTGAGTTTCTGGGAGAAGCGTGGGGGCCGAATTTGATTGCGTCCCACACCCTCCTCTCTGAAACGCAAGAACATATTTCACCTGCTTCAAATTTATTTACACATCTAAATGCATGAAAAAATTGAGAAAACGGTGATCATAAACCATACAGGAAATACTTGAAACATTACAGCATGATGTGTTATAGAGTTTTAAATGATCACAGAAGACTGTAAATTTAATCAAGTTTTGAGGGTGCCGTTGAATCAATTAATTAGGTTATTTAGAAATTAATGGGAAATTTTGAAAATGGATCATGACATATTCCTGGGTTTCAATGAGCTTCTTTTGACAGAATGTAAATGAATACGCTCGCTTAGTTCATCTCTGAGAAGTATCACAGCTCATGTAAATAAAAATCGGTATAGAAAGAAAATGTACATCCTATCAAATGCGCGTATCTTTACTTAGTTTCTTTCCGTCGTAAATGAGATCAATGGCTTGAGAACTGATAAAGGATGATTGATGATATGATAATGATGCCGCAATTCCAAATTTACAACGCATTGGCCCACGTCAACTTAAACATGGATTGAGCTGGATATGAAGCCCGGTCCTCAAAGGAGGAGGTGCGTGATCGAGCTAGTATACCGCGCGTCGTCCCATACACGGCGAACGAGGAATTTATTTATGCTGTGGGAACGAAGCGTTTGTTTCTCTGTTTGAGAACATGTGTTTCGCGGTCGATAGAGATGTGATGTGTGAATAAAATAAAGCACGTCACAATATCCTCATCGACTCTCAGTTACATATATCATCAGTATCAAATTCAGAGACACGAAGAATTGCTCACAAGTTCAAATTAGCAGTAGCCGAACAGGAAGTTGTGTTTCTGAGGAAAGATGATTCTGGGAAAATTTTACCACTTCACAATCACCGCTCACAATATAAGCGGCATATTTCTTACCTTTGTAATTCAGTGACATGGAGCGACGAATAATTTTTAGGCTGTCGGTGAGAATATTGCGCAGTGTAAAGTGTATCATCTTTTTACTGACGCTCAGAGGCCTAAGTCATCGAATTGTAAACAAATGTTTGAAAGCATCTTTCACAAGATTTAAACAGCAGACAATGTGTTTCGGAGAATCAATGGAGCGATTTAGGCGAGTTGATTATATATAGCACGCCTCAGTCACCTCATTGAGACTCAGGGGCATATTTCAACGGTTTATAATTCTATCTAATGAACAATCGTTCGCACGTTCCAAACTACAGGAGTTGTGTTTGGGTGACCCGATGCAGAGGTCGTTGTGTGTGATTTTCGTGCAGACATCATCTCTACCCCGACGCTCAGAAGCATATTTCATGGGATTGCACCAGTGACAGAAGTAAAACAAGAAGAAGAAGAAGAAGAAGAGGAAGAGGAGGTTGAGGGAGAGGAAGAGGATAAAGAATAATAAAATATGACTTTTTCGGTCTCGGGGGAAAGTTGTGATGTGTGAATTTTATCACGCGACCAGCTCCGATTAATTTACAAGCGGCCTATTTCTTCGTTTTGTAACCCCAATGATATCGCTCTCAAATTTCAACGAACGCGAGACAAATGTGTGTTTCCGGGTCCCAGGATGAGGAGCGTGAATTTTATCGCATCATCTTCACACCGACACACAAAGCCCAATTTCAGTTTTCAATTCAGGGTATTTTAGAACCATCGCTCGCAAGTACCAGCGAGTGAAAGATGTGTTTAGGATACTCAGAGGGAAAGTTGTGGTGAGTGAATCACACACAGCACGTCACAATATCCTCACTCGCATTAGCACAGTGTATACAAAAAAACTAAAAACGAATTGTCCGATAATTCAACGAGATGTCTTTCTACTAAAAGAGCCGGGTAGCCCACGTCGCTCCTGTAGTACGCCGTGGCGATCTCGGATCGACAGAACGTGGAATTGAATCCCGCCTCGGGCATGGTTTTGTGTTTCATGATCGTATTTCCTAGGTGTAACGTTCTTGTGTGACTGCTCTGGTTGGCGTCAGGAAGGGCATCAGGCTCATCAGATTCAGGGCAAAACTTCATCAAATCAAGATAAAAATAAAATGTGCAGAAAATAAAAAAAATCTTATCCCTCTAACATTAGCGTCGACTCCTAAGAAACGAGAGAAAAGCGAGGTTGAAAAAAGTATGTTATGTGGAAAGATTGTAGTAAGTTAATATCTCTTTCACGACAAGCAGATCCCCCAAAGCAGTGTTCTCAGATTTTATTATTAAAATCAAGAAGAAGGAGCCGAGGTCGTGAGATGCCCGCTCGAATGTAACGTTTTTCTTTCGACACTATAAATCGGAAAGAAGTAAATGTGATTTGCAATAGAGACTGTAGGAACTCTTGGGAAACTAACAGTGGCAGCCGTCTTCTGGTAGGCACTTAGGGTGGACAGGGACGGGGACATTCATGTCCAATTTCAGCGTGGATTGACTGTGGGGCCAGCGAGGATACGAACTACGAAGGCGTCTTTCTGCGTGGACTGACTCAGTGGGGCAGCGAGAATACGTGCATTGAAGTAGTCTTTCGGCGTCGACTGACTTTAAGAGGCAGCGAGGCTAAGAGCATTGAACGTATCTCTCCGCGTAAACTAATTCAGGGAGGTAGCGGTGATAGGAGCGTTGCAGGCATCATTCGGCATCGGCCGAGTCTGGGAAGCGACTCGGGGCACAGCGAGGATAGGAACAATGAAGTCGTATTTCAGCGTGGACTGACTCTATGCGGCAGTGAGGAAATATTGCATTTAAGTCGTTTTTCGGAGTGGACTTCTTGTAGAGGGCAGCGAGGATAAGAGCGTTGCAGGCTAGTTTCGGCGAGGACTAACTCTAGGGGCAGCGAGGATAGGAGCGTTGCAGGCGTCGTTCGGCGTGGACAGACTCTGGAAGGCAGCGAGGAGTGGTGAGTTGCAGCGTCTTTGGGCGTGGACTGACTCTAGCGCAGCGATGATAGGAGATTTATTGCGGTGCTGGTTTCGTGAATGAGAAGGGTCGGAAAACAGGGTGCGGTGAGACGCAGTGGCCGACAGTGAAAGCGTTGAGCCTACACTCTCGTTGAGTGCAGATGGAACGAAAGTGAAGTATGAGGATGTGAAGTTTATCATAATACCATCACCTTTCTGACTTTTTTAATTCATTTGTAACATAATGCAAAGAGCAATCAAATTAAAAAATCTGCAAGGGTAATGCGACAATTGTGTTCCCGTGTTTCAGAAAGTTCAATGATAAAGTGCATAAAAAATGTTCACCACAGTCCTCGTTGAAACGCAAAAACATTTATCACGTTAAGAGTCAAAAGAACAAAAAAAGTTTAAATTAATAACATGAAAATAAGATGGTAAATATATGATAAATAAGAAATATTTTAAATACCGCAATAGAATGTAATGTCAAGTTGCTTAAAATATGGCCTATGTGCATGATACCTTCAAAAGCAAAACCCCGCTCACATGCAGTTTTTACATTTGCATTTCCTTTCCATTAAAAGCTAATAAATCATGTCACGTGTAAATCGAATATTCCATATGATGACTGTGATGTGATAATGAGGACAAAAATGCGTAATTTAGAATTACGTAACAGTTACTAAGTGACAGGAAGTACTTTGTGTTTAGGAACTTCTCATTTTCACACAAATAAAATACACACTCATTTGTATTAAATAGGTCCAAAAAATAGCAATATTCATTAAATCTTCAAATTTATTTCCCTTTATTCCTTAGAAACAGATTTTAATTTTCAGAATACAGAGATCTTTCCTTCATCAATGTTAAGTGATTTCATTAGCCAATACATACACTGAATAACAATCTATCTCACTTGTAGGTTGTGTCCGGAATGTACCATCAGTAGTCACTGCATAATGCTGTCGACCCAGCTGGAGATATTCCTAAACTTCTCCTGTTCAGATGGCAAAGTAAGTGATTTTTCAATCAAATTGATTTTCCATTCAACATGGTATTAACAATAATATGTATTTGCAGGTAAAACCACAGATGTATCTGATGATTTGCATAAAAATACACATTCCAGAGAAATGTATAAGGAGTGAATGCCAGATTCAATATATTTGGTTCGCCGCTTTGCTTCGTTACAAATGGTACGTATGTGACTGTCTTTGTATATCGTTTCTTTTTGTTGGGCTTCTTTCTAGTTTGTTTGTTTTCTAAAATATTTTGGTGGAATTCTTTTCCGTGTGCCATAATCGCAAAATATGGGTATATCATAGCATTTTATAGGCATGTGAAAAAATGTGACGGGCCATTTGTGATCTCTCACTTCTAGCTACTCGGCGAGGATTTGGCGCGTGCCGGACTCCATTTAAATCAGAATGAACATCATTGAATCATATTTGCGTCTGCAACGGAACAATTCAGAATAATGAGTCGGGAGGCTGCGCAAGCGGTGATAGTGGCGACGGCGGCTGGGATGCTGGTGAGGAGGCGGCGGTGCGAGGCGGCGTTGGCGGTGGCGACGGTGGCGGTGGCGGCGGCGGCGCTGGCACCTGCAGCCGCGGGAGGTAGCGGCGAAGAAAAACATGAAATATGTAATACTTTGCCAAACTTTCATATGCGAGAAAATTTTTCACTCTGTCCATAATAACTTTCTGACAGATCTATACTGATTCACTTGATAAAACGAGGGTGAACTACAATATACTCGTAAACATGACGTTATATATGTCGAATGGAAAAGGACGAAAATTCAAAACCGCATTTACTCACCTCGTCGGTACACGAGTTATGTGTGTGGTATTCCTACTAAAACACGCCCCACAAATCGTCCCACAAATAGCGGGAGGTACTTTTTATTTTCGTAGCTAGAATTACATATTTGCTTGTAAAAAATTGGTTTGTGACACGCGAGATTAATTCCATGTCATACCTGACATAAAATATTGTGCACGAAAATACGATGACCGATTAGAATGAAATATAATACATTCGGCAAAAGGAAGTTGCGGTTCGGGGTTTTAGAGGAGCAGGTGAGACGTATATTAAATCGTCTGGCAGGCTATTCCCTAACACGCGGAATCGCTTTTCATCGCAGGCTTAGGAGGCTCATTCCTTGAATTCGTTTCATAACTTATTGCCATTCTACTTTAACTCTCGGCACTGTGCATTCACTCCGCGAGATGCGCGAACGCCAGAAAGTTCGCTTTAATTGCCATTGACGCCACTACAGTCAGCTCTTGCCACTTCACAACCTTTGAGGTAAATATAGTTCGCCTAGGCTGCAGATTCTGGATTCATGGCTAGCGAAATTTAGAAGATATTCCGACGTCGCCGTGAGAATATGATCGCGTACCGCAGTCATTAACGCGCACCTAGAGCTCAGAGTTGTCTGGCAATCAAATTAGGAGAAAAGTCTTATTTTTTTTTTAAAAAAGCGCCAATTTCTTACCATCGGTTTTACCAGTCGAGTACCAAAATTTATTTTCTCAAAGCAGAACAACTCTCCGCTTCCCTTCACTCTAAATCAACGAATAAAAAGCTACTTTCTATAGGAGTGCGAGAGGTAGCGATCTTTGGAAGCTTGCTTGGCCAACAAATTCATTCATGTGCAATAATCCATCCAGTTCAATTTCCAAACTTCAACTGCTGACACTCTGCTCGGGTGAACGGTCTCTTGCTGCCTTTGCTCAGAATTCTCGTGTACGGCGAATGCGCAACATTAAGAACGGGACGCGAACATTTACGCGAGCGCGCGCACCCAAGGACCCTCAGTGTTGCACACGGAACGGGAAAAAGGATGCTTGCGGAAAACCATCGTGAAAACAATCGGTTGGCCATCGTTGGGAACGTTCATTACTCGACCACCCGATCGCTTGCGAGCGCTCACGCGGCGCCATCGCCGCCGCTATGACGCGCAGTGGCAATGTAATTCATTAATTCGTGTAATTATATTACACTCAAACGACAAACTTCATGGGGATAGCATCACGAAAATATAAACTTAGCACTAATATCGCGTAAAAAAATTATTAAAGGGCAGTAAATTGTCTGAGCATTCAATTGTACTCAAGTTATTAGTATAATACGGTTTTTGTCAAAAATCAACTGACTTTAAACGCAAATCGTTTCTCAAAACTACACGGATGAGGCAAATCTTTTGGAAATTCAATATTCCGGAATCCACAATGTCAAGCGTGTGCTCAATATTCCTAAATTTCGTTATAACCTCTTTTCACGGAGAACGCCGTGGGTGAAGGCCTTTGCTTACTGATCAAGAGCAGCGGTGTTGGCGTAAGTGCTTATAGACAAGCAACAACCCCAACACAGCGTAAAAAACCGCAGAAAGTAATGTGGGATGTACGACCGACATATCCGCTGGGACATTGCCGTGAAAGTAGGTTTTAATTTGTTATGGAAGCAAAAGATCTGCTGGCGTCCCTTTCCTAACTACACCTCACACCTCTCTCCAGCGCCTTTCCTGAGCTCGTGATCATGTTGATTAGACTTAAGACGACTGGAAAAACGATGATTGCTCAGATGAGTCCCGATGTCAGTAAGAACTGATGACAGGGCTTGAGCATGGTGCAGAGCCCATGCAGCCATGGACGCAAGTAGTCAACAAGGCATTGTGCATTCTAGTGGTGGATCCAAAATGGTATAAGCTATTTCTTTCATGCAATGGACTGGATACTCTGATCCTGGTGAATCGATCATTGATTAGACATGATTATTTTTTTTGTTTTGGAAACCATTTACTGCGATTAACGGATTTTATGTTCCCAAACCAAAGTGAAAAATTTCTGAATAACAAATCGCCATCTCACCAGTCACACTTGATTTGAAAAACATGATGAAAAATATCTGCAAATAATTTGGCTATCCATTTCCCGACATAAGTCCTTTCGAAAATCGATGGGTCATAATCGATAGGCGAGTTCGTGCACAAAATGCTGCACCCGCAATACTTTCCCAATAATGGACAGCTGTAAATTCAGCATTACTCAATATATCTGCAGGAGAATTCCAACGACTTCTTCGATCCATGCCACTTTGACTTGAATTAATTGACCATTCATATGACCATCAATGATGTTACCTGATGAATCGAAATTTTTTTAACTCATTTACTCCGAGGCTATGCACTACAACAATACTAAGATTGGTCAATATTGGGCGTTTTAAAGAATGGAGTACCAATTTGGTGAGTGGTCTTGAGCAAGAGGATTTTGTACTTTTGCGGCAGGAATTACATATTTGTTTGCAGTTAATTAGAAAAGCACCTTTGCGAGAGCACGGGTATATTTCGATGACGTGACATAAAATATTGTGCACGAGAATACTCTACCAAAGATTAGAATGAAATATATTGCATTCAGCAAAATGAAGTTGCGTTTCGGAGTTTTAGGGAGGAGCACGTGAGGCGTAAATGAAATTGTCTCGCAGGCTACTCCCTAACACGCAGGATCGCATTTCATCGTATGCTCAAGGAAACATTCGCCGAATCTTTTTATTTTCCGTACGTCACATCTGAATATATATCATTACAGTGTCTGCCTCTGCAACGCAAGAACAACCGTGGATTTGGAGAACTCACATTCGGTAACATCGACAACTCAAGGACAATCGATCAGGATCACACCGATATTAAATTTTTCAGATGGTACGCAAAAATTGGTTTTTGCAATCTTATCTAGAGAAAACGAAACGGTAACATTTGCAGGATATTTCAGAAACACCGATTAATAATAAAAAGCACAGCATGTACTTCGAATTGAAAAAGAAGATGTGTTTTTTGTTCTCAAAAAGAAGAGAATTGACTGTTAATTGTGGAACATCAATATATCTTCTCTGTAAACTAGGGACTTAATTCAATGCTCTAATGTAGGCTAATCGGTCTTCAAAGGAGAGATAATTGTTTCCCGCGTTACGGGAAACGTTTTCCAAAGCGTAACGCTGTAAGTAATGGCGTAAGGGCAGAATTTGAGGCCGGCTACTCAGAGTTTGCAACTCAAATTCTTAAGAAAGATGCGGAAAGACACTCTATAATTTTGTTTTTGTAAAAAAAACCTTTCAAATTCTTAAAGTTAAAATGAAATAAAAAGTTAAAAAATTGAGGCGTTTCATTAAAACGATGTAAACTTTAACGTTTCATAATCCCCTCTTAGATCCTCTCCGTTTCAAAATCCAATGGCAAAAAGAAATAAAACTATGTATTTAAGACTAACTATTAAAATCAATGCGTACTGTAAGAATTCTGCGATAATATATTGCCGCTAATAGGGCACTTAAAGCAGAAGCGCACAAGTCATAGACAGTGGATGCCGAATGTCAATTCATGATTTCATTGAGAAGATTTAAGTCTGAGAACCCAGGTGACTACCTCACGCTGGCAATGTCAGCCACATTTCTTCGTAAGATAGTTTCTCCTTTGTAAGATATAACAAAACGTATACCGATATTACAAAACTTGCAACGTAAGAAGTTTCAAACAGCGGAAGATAAATGTGTGTTCTGGGGTGTCAGTGACGAGGTTGTGGTGTGTGAATTTTATCATATTGCTATCTCCTTAAAGACACTCGGAACCATATTTCATCGTTAATTCAATGTTCTAAAGCAATACCCACAAGATTCAAACCGCGAAAGAAATTGTGTTTCAAAGTGGGACTGGGAGAGTGTGGTGTGTATATTTTATCATATTATCTTCTCACTGTCTCTCAGTGGCATTTATCATCGCTTTTGAACTCAACGTTATAATGCATCACTCACAGGTTTCAAATATCAAAAAGTGTTTTTCCGGGATTCAATTGTGAGGTTGTGGCGAGTCGAATGTACATCGCGTGGCACAATCTCCTCATCGACGTTCATGGATATATTACATCTATTTTTAATTCAATAATATGAAACATCGCTTACAAGTTCCTAACATCAAAAACAGAAGTTTTTTAGGGGTCCCGGTGCAGAGGTTGCAGAAGACTTACACTGCAAAAGAGTAGTTTATTTTAAGTGAAGTAGGATTGAACAGTCTGTTTGTAATTAATTGGAGATATTTTAATACGCTTGACAATCTTACGCTGAAATGTCTTCCGTGAAAACTGAAAATATTGTGCGCATTGTATTGACAAAAGTTTTAAAGAAATATAGTTCACGTCGTTCCAGTATCAGAAGCAATTGTGTTGCTGGGTTTCAAGGATAGGCATAGGATGCGTAAACAAATCGGATCTCATGTTTGTCCTTGAAATCTAGTATTACATTTCATCGGGAGATCATGGAAATGCAAGCAAGCCGGACATTCAAGAGGAGTTGCATTTTATCTGCAATACAATGCAGGGAGAAATCAACCTCAACATGGGAAAAGGAGAAGTTGCAATTGTGCTCCCGGGTCTTAGCTGTGATTGCCACTAGCACGTATAAAACCACCCCGTCACACTTCTCGCTAAAACGAGAAAACAAAACTTATTACGATTATCCTGAATTACAAGGAAAAAATTAGATTGTTAATATCATCCTACAATCATGACTTCAGTACGCGTTTTATTATGATTGCATGAAATAATCCTCGTCCACAAATCGAATAGCGGAAGATTGTGTTTCGAGGTCTTTGGAAGGAGAGTGGGAATTGTACATTTTATCACTCTAACCCTCCTCTCTCAGACTTAGGGATACTTTCCGTCGGAACTTAATATTTTTAGAGATGAGTTATTCAGAAAATTCAACTAGCGGAGGACACGTTGTTCCGTGCGTCGGAGATGTTTTTTCTGAGGAAGTAAATCACTTTATATGATCTGCAGCCTAGTGTAGCAACATTCACTTGATTTGTAAATAATTGTCAATTCCTTTGGTCATGGCCTTCGTAATACACTATGCAGTATTCTTTAAAGTGGTATCTTAGTATTAGTTGAATAGACTGTTATTATAAGTCAATATAGATGTTGATTCATACGCTGTTTTAAGATCAATGTGATCGGCATCGTTAGACGAATTTCTTAACTACTCTCCATGAAGTTGCGAAAGTGAAGTAACTCAAGATACCACGGATTTCTAAACGATCAACCATTTGGGAATCCCGTTTACTAGCGGCGTCGATCGACCGACCACGAGAAGAACAGAAAAACTTGGTTTACTGCAAGCGCTCAATGCCCAATAGAGGTGTAAGGGACGTGAAGTGAAAATGCAACTTTTTACAATCAAACTTCTTGTTAAATAATTATTGTTTTTATTTTCCTTGCCTCTTCTTACAAATTATTTTACAATTAATTATTCTTACATGATCTCAATAAATGTTGGTAAACTTCATACATTATGGTTATTATAAAAGTTACTTTCTAGTAAATAACTATATTGTAAAAATTAATATATTGCGAGAGCTAAACATTATACAAAATATATAAATACAAATTCATTACTTTCTTGGTTGTTTACTCAATTCCTTAATCAATCACCGGAAGTACGTAAAAATTGTCTACAAATTAATAATATTGATACACTACATACATAATAACTCAAAATATAGTTTATGTTTGAACATTACTTTATTAAATAATAATAATAATAATATGAAGTTTGTGTATTGCAATAGTACTTCCCCAATTCCAGTATATTGTTCTACTTTGTTGGTGCTTAAATAATCTACCATTCACAAGATGCACATGCAAACGTGACTCCAACAAGAGGTTTTTTTGCCCATTTTCATTTCGTCAGATGTCTTCTTTTATCATGATGTAATACGGAAATATATCTGTGAGATGAACTATCTTTTGGGCTGTCTATGTTTCTGTGATGTAATATCTATGTATCTGTGAACCGTTATGACGTATTTATACCTGTTAGGAAGCACGTTTCCTAACTATTTTATTAGTTATGTATAGTATACTGCCTCTAAATATAATTGTTTCCTAGACATCTGCTAACAGAGTTATGGATTTCCCTCCAACTACTTCAATTACCTTCCAACTGCTAGATGTATATAATTTTTTTAAATTGAAATGATGTGATTTTTGTCTAAATCCATACGTAGCAAGGATGAATCTGAGATTACGGCATAAACCACGGTGCTTGTATGATTTTTCTAAGACATTTGTTTTGTACCGTTTGAATTTTCTCTATTGATGAGTGTGCTGCGATTCCCCAAACACGACAAGCATATGTTAAGTTGGGTAAAATGATTGATTTCAATATCATAAGTTGGCATTCAATTTTAATGAGGATATTTTATTAATTAGTGGGTATAATTTTAATATTTTCCCTTGGGCTTTATTTACTAATGCAAGGACATGGGGTTTCCATATTATTCTTTTAGCGAAAAGTACACCAATATATTTATTTGGACCATTATTCCATTGAATCTGGCTGCAATTGATTGTTAAGTTGGAAGGAGTTTTTGGTCTACGGAGTGAATATCTTGGCTTCGAATTTTTCTGGATTAATTTTTGTCATACACTGCTCTATCCACGATATTATATCTTCAAGATTAAAATTGTATCCGTTCTTGGGCTATAAGAATGTCTTCGTGAAGAGTGAATAAGGCTGTGTTATCAGCGAAGAGATTTTATTTGGTGTCCGGCATACGTACTGAGCTCTGAGATAGGCCTGCTGATATGTTCCGAGGAGTTGATGGAGTTTCATTGACTTTTACTATGAAATTTCTGTTTGAAAGAAAGCTATTGATTTTTTAAGCCGTGAGGTATTCATTCCCCAAGTAGCAGAGACGGGCCCGCCTCTTTGAGCAACGACATTTAAAGATGTTTTAACTGGCTGAGATGGGCCACCACCTCTGGCAATGAGGAAGAGTGGTCTCATCCAGGCATCTATAACAGGAGATCTGGGAAGAATGCAGAAAGAAATGTCTCGAGGACGCAGGGATAATGGTCGGCTGACAGAAATCGGAATTTTACGTCGGTGAAAGAACTGCGAAGCTATCAGCGGAATAACTAAATAACTTTCGCGTCATCTAAAAATTATTCTACAGAATCAAAAAATTTCAAAATTAAAAGTCCGTACACTTGTTAAAATGATGATAATACAATGCATTGCCAATTTGTTCAGAAATTGGTTAATGATGATGTAGAGGAGTGTTTTAAGACCTTGAACTTTAACCGAGCAAAGCATATGAAATTGGCTTCATATCCGTATCAGTCCTACTACTAAGCCCTGTGAAGGGGTGACAGTTGGTTGATTAGATTTAGTTCATTTACTTAAGGAACACAAGAAATCTTATATTGTGTATGTGGTGAATGGTTAAGCGCGCATGTATGTGAACGTAATAAAAATGATGGTCAAAATTAAGCATTTTCAAACGCGAATTATTATACAATTTTTGTACCAATGATAAATAAAATTTATGTCATAGTATAAATGAAATCTGCTACAAGTAGATAAATCTGCTCATTTAATACAAGTTTCACTTAGAATCTTTACTTTATTTTTGCTATTATTGGTTCATAATAAATTTGTGTTTTTCATTTTGCTCTTTAACAAAGTATATTTGTCTTTGTATATGTTCCCCGAAACTATAACATGTAAATATATTAGACGTTTATTTTAAATGTAACAGCTCATCAACCGTGCGGTAATCGGTCGCTTATCCTATTTAAAACAAAAAAGATATTGTAAGTGAAAGTTTCCGGGAAAGTAGACCGTGGTCCAGTTTGCATTGAAGAGCCATCTGGACCACGGCCTACCTGCCCGGAAACTTTCACTTATCCTGATTCCGGCCGTGAAAGCCTACAATGCTATGAAAAGAAGATATTGTTTTCCGCTTCCCAGAGGAATATTTTTCAGAGATTAACGTTGTAATTGTCGGCATTAGTCCAGTGTTTGATCACTACGTCAATGTTATGATGTAGGTTTTGTGAAACCATTAATGAAATTCAATTACATGTAGCCTTGCTCGCACTTTTCCAACGAAAGTGTGCGAAGAAGTTGCATTTCAGTAGCAATATGGCGATGAGCGTTTTATTACACCTCAATTTCCTTCCAACGCTCAGTGGCATATTTCAACAATTTCTAGTTCAAGCATTACTCACAAGTTTCAAACAGAAAGAAGAAGAATTTGCATTTCGGGGACTAAGTTAGGGTATAGTCTGGTACTACTAACACTCCAACATCCCCTCACTGACGCTAAAACTCAGAGAAAATCGATTAGTAGTGCAATGTTATAAACCATCCCTCACAAAGTTTAAACAGCGTTAGAAAAATGTGTTTCTGGGACCCGATGGAGATGTTGTAGTGTGTGAATAGTATATACTACACCACAATATCCTTATCTCTCTCGGGAACATATTTCATCGATTTCTAATACGGAGGTATGAAGAATCGCTTACAAGATCCAAAGAGCAGCAGCAGCAGAAGAAGAAGGCGAAGAAGAAGGCGAAAAAGAAGGCGAAGAAGAAAAAGAAGGCGAAGAAGAAAAAGAAGGCGAAGAAGTAGCCGGCGAAGATGAAGTAGAAGAAGACGTTAAAGAAGAAAAAGGAGAAGAAGAAAAATAAAAAGAAGAGAAGGAGAAGAAGGATTAGAAAGAGAAGAAGAACAAGGTAATGATGTTTTGTTTTAGGGTCTCAGTGGAAAGTGCAGTGTAAAATTTGTATCTCGCCACCATCTCCGCTCACAATATAAACGGCATATTTTGCGTTTTGTAATTCAATGATGTGGAGCATCGCTCACCTGTTTCGAAGAGCAGAAGACAAATATATGTTTCGAGATCTTAGTGAGGAAACTGGAGGGTGAATATAATCACGCATTCATCTCTATACTAACGCTCGGGGACATGATTCATCGGTTTCTAATTCAATATGAAGAATCAGTCACAAGTTTTAAACAGCGGAAGATGTGTTTCGGGGATTTAATGGGAAGGTTGTGGAGTGTGAATTATAGCACTCCACAATCTTCCCATTGAATCTCAGGGGCATATTTCATCGATCTCTAATTCAGCGATATGAAGCAGCATTCAAGTTCGATACGTCATAACCTCATTTTATTTCGGTGTGTTTTTGGTCAGTTTGTGGTGTTTGAATTTCATTACGCCACCTTCGTCTAATTTTTAGATCGCTGGTATCAAATCCGTAGTAACAATATGTTGTTTAGCTATGAGCTATTCACCCCCCACGCAGAGTGTTGCCATCGTTCAGCGATAATTAAGAAGCTCACAACCAGCTGAGATGTTTTATGTCAGTAAGCAAAACGATTATTCACAACACACAGACCCTTGAAGCGATGTTGTAAATTTTAACAGAGGAGCAGGGTTAATAGATGTCCAAGCATGTTATTATAGCTTCGCATGCATTCATAACTTTCTTAGAGCATTACCAGTATCTACAAGGAATTTTACTCACCTAATTGTTCAAAAACGTGACGATTAATTAGTAGAAACTAGTCAATTTGTCTGACTGTTATTTATACAGTTCCAAAGTAGTATGAAGAAGTACTATAAGCATTTCTTCTTCCTTTATTGCAAACGTTAATGACATATTTTCTATTTTCGGACAACCCAAATGGAACACTCTAATATATGATTTTTTGCAACATATATAAAAAATAAAATTTTTTTTATTTAAAGTGATGTTTAACTGAAATTATTTTTTCGGAAGATCACAAGATCCGTGTTCAAAAATTACAAAGAAAAGAGAGAGAAGAAAAAAGAAGTAAGAACAGTTTCAAGAATCCAAGTAATTTTTGGAAATCATTTTTTGATCGTGTTTGTTACACTCTGACATATTTTACTAAATTATTTAACTTATAGTATCAAAATACTAATATCGTAAGTACGTCATCAATTTATATACGTAATTATAGGTTGTACCTTTATAATTGTTGTATGGAATAATATTGCTCAAGGCTTTACTTCCTTCTGAAAAATATATGTAAATAATTTCAAGAAAGATCTATAAATCTATTGATTAGCCCTTCGCGATTTCAAAACTTCATTTTTTACAGGTAACTATTTATAACTCATTGAATGTAATATAACATTCTTATTTGTCACAATATAGTGAAAAAAACAAAAACATATTGAATACATTTGGTTTTTCTTAATATTAGGTCTGTAACGTTCCTGGTTTTACGAAATTAAAACATTAAGGAAAACCCCAGGACCGCTGGAAGTATCACATGGGAAGTTTTTTGAATACATTTAACCGCCAAATACTCTCAACGTGATACTCCAAGGGCCCCACAATCATCACAAATACGTATGAATGAGAAAATTATATGTAAATTAATGAAAAATTATATTATGAATGTCTGCCAATATGAGAAATAACATGAATATCCCTGGTAATACTGTTTGATGTAAACATATATTCATTTTATTGATTATTTAATAATGAGAATATTGCCAAAAAATTACAATGTGTGTCTTTATTAGCCAGCCTCTCACAAAGACGCTTAAAACAATATCTCGCTAATAACCATATGTCGTTGATGCGACTTTAAATAAATCAAATCAATCAATCAATCAATCTGACAATCTGCGCTCCGGGCTTGCGGCGACTAGCTGAGGGGTCCCTGAGATTAGCACCTGGACATCACCATATTTTGGTTTTGTCAACATGAGCTTTCTTATCATCTCACAGCAACATATTCTAAAAAAAACATTACATGGAAAACCTATCCTATAATCTGACAACACCGGGAATCGAACCCGGTATCGCATCATGAAAGTGAGCACGCTGACCTGTCAGCTACGCGTGAAGGGCCAACCACGAATTTTATACATATTACTAAATTACTAGAACCGTTACAAGGAAAGAAGTTACTTCAAATACTATAATCATTAAAACGCTGTGCCAGAAAAACTGAGGACGCCTAAGTTAACTCTTCAAAATATAAGTGAACTTCAGAACTATGAATATGAACTTTTTCAATTGAAAGTCTATATTGGTAAAAATAAAACAAACGTCTCTGCATACTGTTAATTATTCTTCGTAATGTACTTAAAATGAAAACCCCATACCTGCTAATGTATCATACTAGTGAGACACATGAGGCGGCATGAAATTTTTATATAATGTATTTGCGTAAGTTTGATTACCCGGTTCTACTACTTAATTCCTTCCTAGAGAAGAGAAAGTTTAAAGAAAATTTTTTTCTTTATTGGTGTCAAGTTAATTTTAACTCCCTTTACAAGCTCTCATAATCTACACGTGTAGATAACTATGTTTTGTTGGAAGATGTAAACAGTATTGGATGGTGAGTT
>BLKR01009351.1:0-127047 GCA_011170035.1 Teleogryllus occipitalis
CCACCCGCTCACACCTACCTGGTAATTCCCTATCCACTTCCTCTCACCCGTCCAGCACAGCCCTGCCCACCCCACCCGGCTCCGCCATGCCTCGCTCCTCGCGCCGCACTCGCTCTGCCTGCCATGCCCCCTTCCCAAACACAGCCACTGAAGCAAGTGCGCCTGTGATGGAACTCCGCGGTGGCAACTCGCACCTCTGTGATGTTGCTGGCGCGGGCAATGCGACAATATTACGCGCGCTGCTCTGTGGCGGCTCACTCCCGCCGCGGTCTCCCAAGGAGGAGGCGGGGCGGGCTGTGGGCGCAGGCCGCGGCAGCCGGGCAGGGAGGGCGAGGGGAGTGGGGCGGCTGATTGTTAGAAGCTGCCTCGTCGCGTTTGCTTCGGAAATGAGACTGCGTGGGGCGCCCGAGTACAACGTTAGTCATATACGGCCAAGTGTTTTGTCGCGAGCAGAAACTAATTTCAACTGCTTAACGAGAAAGTCGCTTGTTCGGTAGCGACGGAAGTTATGTTTGCTTTGCGTTATGGTATGGTGAAGCGGGTGATGAAGACAATCAATAGTTTATGTGTCGTTGTTAGTTTCTTATAACTTTGGCGGAAATATTGAGTCGTGGGATATTCCAGACATTTCAGGAACGAGTTCATAATTCATTGAAATATTTTGATACGTTTTATTCAATGTTTGATGAAAGTAAATGAAAATGATCCGGAGAATCCAAGACGAATTACTACGTAAGAATAGAGAGGTACTATTTTCTCATTTCATGTTTCGTCGATAACATAAACTTGGAATTGATCATCACCTTCTCTTTTCACAAGTATGCAATAATAAATAATGAAGAAAGCATAAATACGGAAACTGCAGTACGAAAATATTCAGGCTGCATCGTGTATTATCCGTAGGGCGAGATTAGCTCTCCTGCGTGACCTAGGTGGCAGCTTTTCCATACGTTCAAAGGGTTAGAGACAAAATCGCCAAGTTTTTGAATGGACAAATAGAAGAAAATTTGTAAATTCGTTTTACTGAATGCCAAAAATATCCTGAGATATTGAAGGTTGTTTTGACTAGCACGGTCATCAACTTATCTGACGGAAAGCTAAATGATCCAGCCGGCCCGTTGCTCTTGATGAGGTTGCATCGATTTGCCTGCGACAAATTCGTTTTACTTGTGTCATGGTAACTTCGATATGTGCGTGTAGAAACATTTTACTTTGTAAATATTACATTTATTCGAGTCCGTCGAGTATATCTGCTTTCAGCTAAATCGCGTTCCTTGTGACATAACTTTGTTACGTAAGTGTGAAAACATTTTACTTTGTAAATGTGACATTTATTTGACTTGTTTTAACGGAACGTATTCCGTCGGGCCTCCGCTGTTTTACGAGAAATGTCTGTGTCTGCTTGCTGCTAGATGCACTATTCACATTGGTGTTCTGGGTGCTGCCCCTGTTACCTGCGAATATCACGTGTAGCGCGTAATGCGACACACCAACTCCTGCATCACTGCGGTGTTGGCGCTCCTCCTATACAACGCATGTACAGTACGGTGGAATTGTTAAGTGAATTAAATCCTATTTTGCATTTGTGTGTTCATACATTCAGACGCATCTATGATTCAGCCTGTTTTAACTGCAGTCTACTTTTAATTATTTAGGAGCATTAATGACTGCATTTCATACTCAGCTGAGTTAACTATTCAGCATTCTTAATCATCAAGAACAACTGCCATTCTTACTTGCAAATTAATGCATTATTGTGATCATTGTAACAATTCATTTGATTCTACTTATAATTTTTTTTTTTTTTGTTATTTAAGGTCGCATCAACATCTAAGGTCATTAGCGACCACTATTGCTGTTAACGGTATGGTAACTATGTGGATGAAACGATATGGTGATTGATGATAAGGGGTGAAAGGACGAACACAAATACAACCATGCCCGAGGCGGGACTCGAACCCGCGACCCTTCGGTCCGAGATCACTACGACACTACTGCCTTAGCGATCTCGGCCACCGGGCCGGCTCTAATTATAATTTGTTTAAATACGTTTCATAGTCTACGAATCTCCTTCCACGATAGCTCCCATTAAGATGTCAGAATCATTTTCAGATTATCCAAAGGCGCTCCCATCGCCTTGCCAGAAAGTAGGTGATGGTCCTTCGAACGTCAACTTCGATCCTGAGTTGTCAAGGTGAGTAGAGCGGCAAGCAAATGTACTAACCACAATCCACTGCTCCCCGCATCAGATTGCCTCTCTAATGGTAATTATATTGTATTATTCAAAATTTATTTTACCTTAACCTATCAGGATAGAGTAGATGTTTAGATATTTAACACGTTTTTGTTCTGAACCCACGTGATTTACTTCCTCCCTACGGAGTAGAGGGAAATTTATGTAATGCTTCGCAAAGAAACGGCGAATTTTCGGCAGAAAACTCTTATTACGGGTTTGAAATGATTCAAGGCGTTGTAATTACCAACAATACTGTTTACTTCAATAAGAGCAGCTTTCGATGGCTTAGCCATCATCATCGGTTTTCCGCTGTCTGGAAGCCACAAAAACGACTAGAAAACTGATGATGATGGCTGCTGCTCGTATTGAAGTAAACAGTATTGTTGACAATGACAACGCTTTAAATCCTTTCAATTATGTAGAAGCCAACAACAATTCACATCTAAACCAATATCTCATTACAGGGCCCTGGTAACGAAAAATTGGATAAATCCTGTTGCTAAATTTAGAAAAAAAACTTATAATACGTAGTGTCGGCAGAATCCATGTTTTGTGGGCCATTGATACCAAAAAATCTAATGTTCGCTCGTCCGCCCCTCCGTCCGTCTGTGTGTGTCCGTGTCTAGAGGTGATAAAGTACGTGCACCACCAGATTCATTTTGTTTTTGTTATCTTTTTTGTTTTGTTTGTTGTATATTTGTGATCTGATGATTGAAATATATTTTTCGAAGTGTTAGCTATCCCTCACCAAGCCCCATAAACCTGACCCGCCAATGACGTCAATGTTTGTTCGAAAATATTGAAAAATATTCGGATGGGTGCGACAATGTGATCCACTAATGAATCAGCAACTTCAAGGAAAGAAAATACAGCTTTTTCTGTAGATTTGGTTTATCTAAGCCCATGAGGAGTCGCTACAATTTATGGGGAATAATTTATGATGGCGGTATTTATGGAGAATATACTGCTATATATGGTCACCATTTAGTATTTTCGTTTTTGTTCTGATATATCTTAAAATTACCATCGTCGCTCTTTTTTTCTATGGTAATACACTAGACACTTCGGAATCAAACAGTAGCGTATATGCTGTCTTGTTATTGTCTACATACTATATTAATGATCACATGCTTCCCAATGGCATTTGCACCCTTTGAAGTACTATTATTAAATTATATGCACGATACGTAAGGCGTCTTGCCTTACTGTACGATACGTCCTGCCTTACTGTACTTCCAGAATTCTCCACTGCATCCCGATTCACTCTGAAATGACTTACGATAAGAACACTATCGCTTACTGATTAGCATACTGCATTACAGTATATGTTTCATTCTTCCCTAATGGCGCTATCTCTTGTTAAACCACAACCCTCTCCTATAATTTGAAACGTATTCGTTCATTCTTGCCCATGACAATCAGTACAATAATAAAGAAAGAAGGTTCGCCCGAGTGGGCATTGAATGTTCATTTCTCTTTGCCATAATGATTCAGAGATTTGCTGTTCTTTGTACAGATTTCTAAGTGGTATCGTTCACATTTTTTGTCACATAGTTCACAGACACAATTTTCTCCAGGGCTATGGAAATTCTTTGTCTTGCACACTTTATGGTGGAAACCATGTATCGCAAAACGAGTTACTAAATGTCTTTGTTCCTGATTTGTGTTTTCCCAGTTCCTGTTCATCATTGCACCCGTAGAGTAGAAGTCGTCATGTATTTGATATTGTTTCTCTCTTCTGTCTTTGAGTAGCTTGTTGACCGCATCCGTATGTGGTAACAGGAATTGTAGTCTAAGGTCTTCAATGAAGAAAGTCTCCTTTGCCAGCACGTATGCTAGTCTGGAGGGTGCTGTTTTTCCAATGCCTAGTACAGCTTTTAGGAATCGAGCTTTTACTGTTTCAATTCTTTTCAGGTCACTGACTTGTAGCTTGTCCCAGATCATACATATTCCATACGTGACAATAGGTGAAATTGTTGTTTCAAATATGGTTTTTGCTGTAGTTAGAGACAATTTCGTGATATTTTTTAAGCTGAGTATCGCTTTTGTAGCGGCTGCTGTTTTATCTTGAATGTGCTCGCTGAAGGATTTTGCCGTCGTTTGTAGTGTCATGCCAAGGTATTTAAATTTAGGTACTACCTGAAGGGCTTCATTTTTCAGAGTTAGTGTATCGTCTGAAGCGAGTCTTCCTCCTTTTCTAAAAATCATTTGTACTGTTTTTCCCTTGTTAATGTCAAGGTGATTTTCATCGGCCCATTGCTCTAATTTCATCAGGGTATTTTGCAGATCTGCTTTGTTCCTGCTTCCGAGAACCATGTCATCTGCGTACATGATAAGTACTGTCTCCAGCAACTGCTTTAAGATGTTTGTGATGTCTGAGGTCATGATATTGAAGAGCAGAGGGCTAATGGGATCGCCCTGGAGTACCCCATTTATCTGCTTGATGGGATTTGATTTGGTGATTCCGTCTTCGATTTCAATCATGTTGAAACTCAATATGTTTCTTATTACTACGACCAGTTGGTGTGTATCTCCCAGTAAGTCTTCCAATTTTCTAATGAGTATCGCTCTATTTATCCTGTCGAAAGCTTTCTTGTAGTCTACAAAGACTGCGTAATATTTTCCCTTCGGTTTGGTTAGTGCTGTCTCTATTTCATTCATCAGGCATTGAATTGCCTGTTGTGTGCTTCTCCCTCTCCGAAAACCGAATTGGCAGTCAGGTATGTGGGTATCTATTTCCTTTTCTAGCCTTAGTGTTATAATTCTGCTGAAAACTTTAAATATGTTGTTTTCTAGAGCAATTCCTCTGTATGAGTCGGGATTGTTTGTGTCTCCTTTACCTTTATACAAAATTTTTATTTTCGCATTTCTCCATCCGTCAGGTATTTCTCCTGTGGTTAGACCTTTGTTGAAGAGCTCTTTCCAAATCGGTTTTAGAGACTCTAGCGTAGTCTTAATGTGCTCATTATAGATATTGTCAGGGCCTGCCGCTTTCCCGTTTTTTGTCATTTTGACGACTTTTTGTATTTCTTCCCCAGTTATTGGTGATGCGTCTTTGCAACTTGTCATAGAGTTTTTGAGATCATAAGCTAAAAATTTATTATCTCTGTTTAAGATTTCTTTGAAATGTTTTTCCCATACAGTCATAGGTATCTCTTGTGCTTGTATTTTGTGCTTCCTGCCTCTTAAGGCCACAAATGGGTCTGATTTTGCTTCTTCCGCTAGTTTCTTACTTTCCAATTCTATGAAATCTGTTTTCCGTTGTTTGATGAATGTTTTATATTCTTTCCTCTTTTTTGCGTACTCCTTCAGATCATCTTCGTTTCCTTGTGTCCTGACTTTGTGTAACACTTGTAGCGTTACCTTCCTAAGTTTGTAGCATTCATTGTTGAACCACGGCTGCGATTTTCTTGGTTTTGTCTGGATAGTGGCATTTCTAATTTCGTTCTCTATCATGACCATTGCTTCATTCACTTGACCTTCTGATATTCTCTTCTTCGCCTCATTTATCACATTTACCTTAATGACATTTGGGTCGATTTTTCTGGATATATTGCACGGTTTTTGTTTTCTTTCATGTGGTTGCGTTTTTGGTAGGCTGAAAGTTGTCTCTACCGGTACGTGTTTTCTTATTGGTGTTGCCGGTGATGACCATAGTACTTTCTGTTCCTGTATCTTTATTTCTTTTCCTTTATAGAAGACCAGATCTATGGTACTTGATCCGTTGTATGCAAAGTACGTCTTCATGTCTTTCTTGTTCACTAGTGTAAAGCCTTCTTCTCTGAGTGTGTCCAATACTAGTGTTGTTTTTGTTTGGGGTTTGTCAATCCTACAGTTAAGGTCTCCTGTCAGAATCACTTTTTCTTTTTCCGTGGTCCTGGATATTGCGTTTAGTATAGTCTCTATCGCGTCTTCAGTTGAACTCTGTGGTGGAATATATAATCCTATTATAGTAATTTTGCTTGTTCTCGTAATAATCAAATTATGCTCTTTGTAAACGTCAGTTATGTCTC
Organism: Teleogryllus occipitalis; assembly: GCA_011170035.1. Lineage (NCBI taxonomy): Eukaryota > Metazoa > Arthropoda > Insecta > Orthoptera > Gryllidae > Teleogryllus > Teleogryllus occipitalis. Next base: position 6,250 of record BLKR01009351.1, read on the forward strand.
CCATTACTGGTTTCAGAAAGCTAGAAACTCCTCCTTCTGGTCTGCCCTCTGTTGGGGCTGCGTAGGAGTGTAGACCATAAAATCCAGTAATTTCATATGGTTTGAGCAGAAAGGTTTCTGTTGCAATTATTGCGTCATAATGATTCCATGTTTCTTTAGGTGTACAATCAGTACAATGGAAATGAGTAAGATGTAGTAACTAGATTAAAGAAACATTGTACAAAAAGAAAATAAATGTAATCAGATATTTTTTATTCGTAATAGCAAACACATGAAGCACGTCAGATGACAAAATATCAAGAGACAATAAAATCATCGACACACCAGATACAGCTTAGATTGTTTCCTTTCAGCAGAGTACTTCCAAACACACTAAACAATGCGTACACAAAATTCCTTCTAGTTTTCAAGTAAATTCACTTAATAAGGGGAAAACGGGAAAGATTCTTATCGAATTTTCGTTTCACATACAACAGTACTTCGCTTTTCCCTTCGCCACGGCTGGAATCGTGGGTGCCGCCTGTTTCGCTCCACGCGCCTCTGACAAGAGCAAGATTCATTGCCTCCATATCGGACTTGTCACATCGATTCCTAAGCTAATCAATCAGGCGAATAAGCAGAGAGCTATGACCACTCAATGAATCGGGTAATAAATCTCGCCTGTATATTTGTAATATCAGGTATACAATCATGGAAGAAATTGAGCTTCAGTAATTACATCGTGCAAGGTATTAATTAAACCAACAGTATAAATACAGAGCTGTTGAGAATTTTTAATCGATTCCATTCATTACATCGGATAAAATAAATTTAGGCAAATGACGCATTGCAACGCCCAGCGGGACCCGAAAGGGCCAATTTAGAGAGGACATTCATCTTTAATTGCCAACGGCACCTCGCAGCTTCTGGGCAGGGCCTTCTCTTCACGCGCCGTGCGGAAGACTGGTTTCCTCCTGCACTAAGCTGGCTTTTGCCCCAAATGACGTGGATTAATCTTGAAATGAAATTGGAGAGTCGTGGGTTATATTCTCAACGTTGCTTACTGTATCAACCTTCGCACTGCGTTCTCGAGGTGAATGTATGTTAAGTTCTCAAATATTATCGGCCGGGAGTGAAAAAATTGATGGAACTAAAATATGCCAAAAATATTTTTATTTTCAAACAACGATTCTCTTAAATAGTTATGCAAACTACTACAATAATGTGCTACAACAATGTGCTACTACAACACATACTTTCTCGCATTATTGTAACTGCTCCACTGTATTACTCAGATCTGCAAAATGAAAGAAGTTGTAAACATAAGAAATGTAAGCTTGTTTTTCTAAACCAATTTTTAACACAAATTACAGTTTTAATTTTAAATTTACGTCATCCCTCACCCATTTCTACAACAGCGAATCCATTTATTAGACTAAAAACCAGTCATAGCCCATTTCCTTATAAATGTTGAGAGTTAAGCTTGCTGAGAAATGTGTTGAACGCCCACATCTTGTGCTCTACTTTAGGCTCTTCTCAGTATAACGTCCTGCAGAAATCTGCCATCACGGAGTTCTTCTAGAAACCTTGGTGGCATTGCTCTTTTGTTCTCATGTCTTGGTGCTGCTCACCTTGTTCTTCACTCGCGTCACCGAGGTTATCAGGAAAAAATGTAATTGTGAGTTCAGAAAGTGTAACATGAGTGATATTCTACAGCCCATGTATCGAAATGTATAGAAAAGTCTCTTGATTCCACTAACAAAATCAGAAGATTTGTTTTCCTCCGGGAAATGTTCACATACCCAGACACCTTGTTCGTCTCAAGTTACCGTTTGCTTGAACGCATCCTCTTTTAATCATCTCTCGGAGTGGAAACTTCTCTCGGGCTAGGAACGCATTATGTCTCGGATTTTGGAAGATTCCACCCTCAATTTTTGCGGCGCTGCGGCGCGTTTGCAAATTATTCACCGAGATTCTGAAATGCTGCACGATTTGCCTTACCAATCGTCTTCACCAAACAATTAATCCAAACTTTATACGAACAGAAGGGGAAAAAATCATCAACGAGAGGAACATTGAGAACACTGCGGTGTCGAAGCTCAAAAGAAACTCTGCTTTTTCTGCCTCTTGTTTATCTGGTTAGAGATACTCTGGTCAATACAAGAGCTCGTTTCTGTTCCAGCAAGTTGTTCCTGAAGGAACGACTTTGCCGCTGGGGGTTAGCACAGTCACCATATAAAAATCGTACTATCTTGCAAACTATTCGTATTAGGTAGTAAAATAGTAAGTAGTAAAATCTAAGCACATATTTGGTATCAGAGCGCGACACTTAGTGAACCTCATATTTTCTTTTCTGATGAATTTTCATTGTGGGCTAGGTAAGTCCTTATCTTGGAGGTTAATATTTTTATATTGAATTTATTTAAACCATATTATCACAAAAATGACACGCGATAGAGAAATTGTTAGTACGTATCTGGAATCAGAGGGTCACACATAATTTTATTTCTGAGGATTTTTCATTGTTTATTTATATATTTATTTATTTGTGTTACGTCAAAAAAAAGTTCAAACTGCGTATGACGTGCTATGGGGAAAAGTGAATTGTGTGTTGACCTATGTTATTATATGACATTAACATGCACAGTTTTTTCAACCAGAAAAAATGTTCTTCACGGAATCTCAAACTCAGGTCCACCGAGATACCTTGCCGTCACCCATACCACTACGGTACAGAAGCGCCGTGTGATACGAAATCGAGACGACGCTTAAAAATGCAATTGTCTCAACCCATTATGTCCAACATGCAATTGGTGCAATATTATATATTTTATTTTATTTTAATTATATTTGTCACGTTCATTCACACAATCTTCCAAGCAAAGTACATCGCAATCGGAATTGACGATGGTTCGATCGCTAGCGGAAAGCTCGGCTGTATCCTCTCCGTTACGTCACTCCACCGACGGCTCCCTCAATTTGAGTGACGGCTTAACCCATCCTCCCCCTCCCCCAACAGGCGGAGTATGGATCTTCGCTGAAACTCTTGACAGTGACGACTGCTTAAGTACAGATCTGAATTTTCAACTAACATCAAAGTTTCGCCGCAAAACGAGAGACTTGGAGCGCTATTCTTCCTGGAGTTGTCGTCACTTCCGCCAGCGCAGGACTTCTTAGGAAGTTCGGGAACAAAGCTAATGTGGTTCCAAGTAATCCTTTTTTATCGCCAGTTTGTAACGTAAGAACATTCAATGATGTATTCTCGAAGAGGTTTAATTCATACTTTTTCTACTTTTGGAAATTCATGCCACTTTTGGAAATTCATACTTTTTCTACTTTTTTCGATTACTTGTAATTTTTCAAGTTTTGGTGTGTGAATTCATGGAATCAACAATTATTCATTCGAACAGAGAACTCCGATGAAGAAAAAAGTAATGAACAATTTAGAATACTAATTGTCATGATATATTCAATTTGTAGTTAATAAGTAGTAAATATTCAGTGATATTTTTATTATTACTTGTTCACAGTATTTTTTAAATCATCACAATAAATCATTCTTGTTCTGTTATACAAACGACACGTAATTTCATCATCTCCTGTGGTTTTTGAATGGTTGATGATATAGCAATGCAATTTTCACGAAAGTGAATGAGGAAATTGGGCTAATTGACGCATGTATTCACTTATATTTTATGGCTTGTATTTTACGAGATATTGAGTTCAATTTGTTTTTCTAACGGAGCCATATATATAGTTTAGTCTATCGTGACGAGCATAGGAAGAAGAATCTAACAATATACATCATATTATATGTTAGATAAGCATTTTTGAGTAATTTTCATTTTTTTTCAACTCGTGTTTAACGGATATTTAAAAGGTAACAAGGTCACTCAGCGCGTAGAAATGAATACATGTACCAATTTGTCCCATTCCCTCGTGCACTTCCGTGAAAAATGCATTGCAATAACTTCACAAAATGCAGAAATTTACGTGGCACCTGTATATGTGTTTCAATGTTTGTACACCAGTGGCCTAGTGTCAATGGAGGCGAGTAATGCGTCGCATCCATTCGTTATTCGGTTGGTTTTATGATTTCTAATCTTTACAGTATTTGTTTCTCATTTTCTCTATGCAAAAGTATATTGTCCTTTCCTTGGGCTCTTCAGACCACTGTATCGGTTACAGTGCCTCGTTTTGTAACACTGTTCCTCAAAAGAGAGTCACATCCGTTCCCTATGTTCTATTCTGCTGCAAGACCCGTGACCTTCGAGAAGATTGCCTACTGGGGATTTGAGCTTACAATCACGTGACGGATGCGATTCCGGAAACGCGTCGGGTATCCAAGCATCGGCGCCAATAACTTCATTCTTTGCCTCCAGGCGCGGTAGATGTAGACCTGGCGGAGGCAGTTCAAATTACTTTATAACAGCTAAACATCTTAATTAGTATATCTTTTTCTTCAAGCTTCTGGACAATGTTTATAACTAGGGTGAAACGTGGAGTTTAATGATACAGAAAAGCAAACTTTACACCTTATCTTCTGTTTGCAGAAAACTCATGAAAAAAATGAATATGTGCCTTTTCGTTATAAAGACATGTACGAATTAAAAAATAACTTAAGATCTACCATACCTGCTCAATAAACATCAAGTGTGTGTCAAATTAGTTTCACCATGCATTGATGAGGCTAAAGTGATACAGCTTAATATCTTCACGAATTTTGATTGGGAAACAACGAGTGGTCTACAGTGAGACATCTTACGGTCCAGTGTCTTGACAGTATATTTTTGATCTTTTACTGTGCCCAAATACTATAATATTTTTAGTTCCTACTATATGTTCAATAATAATAGAATATATTTCCATTTATTTGCGATTTGTTGTGAATTTTGCATGTCAATAAGTAACTATACAATGGCGTCTGAGCACCAGGTCTCAATAAGAAGTGATGGAAAGAAGTGTTTTACTGACGAAGTGCGTGGCTCCTCGGTGGATGAGGGGTTAGCTTACTGGCCTCTGAAACCCCAGTGTGCGGGTTCGATCCCGGCTGAGGAACCCGGATTTTCGAAGGGTGGAAAATCCACAGTAACCATGTCACTCTTGTGACATGTAAAAAAACCCTGGCAGGATTCCCGGCAAAATTAAATCCCTCCGACAACATCCCGACCTAACGAGATCCCACTTTCTCCCAACCAGACAGTTCGGAAATAGTTAACTGAGCCCGACATCTGGCGGAGAAAGTGAGAGTCAAATCCCAGGCGCAAACGGGACTGCATACGGGCTGCGCCTGCTTAGATAAAAGTTCCCAGACCCGCGTCGGGGTAGGCTTCGAAGGAAGCCTGGGTCGAAACTCGGGTGCGGAACACTGCATACGGGCAGTCTCCCCGCAAAAACAACCCGTACGATAATATAATATACTGACAAACTATTTGCTACATTTTATCGAATCACCTACGCGATCTTTCAGGACGCACCACTGTTGTACACACACCTAGAACCCATTCACGGGAAACGACATTTGTCTATAAACCTTACAACTTATTAAAAAAGATTTTTCGTTTGTGAACACACCAAGGGGTACTTCACAGTATGTTATAAAATATGATGTAGTATATTACCTATGCGTTGCCTTTTTGTCTTTTGTATGCTTTTCGTCATTCCCGGTATGTCAATTATGGTATCAACCATTCGACAACTCTTCACAATATATATTTTATTTTATAAAATGTCCGTTCTGAAAAGCTCTTAATTTCTAAACATGGTTTCTGACTAATCCATAGTCGCATATAGAGAAAAATACAACATTCGTGGTAAAGCTGAATTCCAATAATTGTGAATAAATAAATATTTTATAAACTAATTTATTATTTATTAACACAATTTTCAGTTACATTTCGAGTATATATTATTAAAGGAAATAACTGTCCGTATACACATCATTTTAATACATCAGATATTCGAACAGTTCCCCAATTCGAAAACGGAATCAAATAAACGGACTGCATCGAACCTGTATAGTTTTCCTTTTACTTGCTCGTCTACTGCGTACTTGCGTAATCAATAGAGAGTACTTTAACGATTCTGCAAATATCGGCGTATTTCGTCAGAAAAACTCGTATTGTGGGGCCTTGATATCGGAGAGGATAAAACATGTTCACATAGTACGTAGTAAATTACTTCTTCATTGTGCAGTACGAATTCACGTTTTCTGGGTCCTTTATTTATTTATTTATTTATTTATTTATTTATTTATTTATTTATTTATTTATTTATTTATTTATTTATTTATTTATTTATTTATTTATTTATTTATTTATTTATTTATTTATTTATTTATTTATTTATTATTTATTTATTTATTTATTTATTTATTTATTTATTTATTTATTTATTTATTTATTTATTTATTTATTTATTTATTTATTTATTTATTTATTTATTTATTTATTTATTTATTTATTTATTTATTTATTTATTTATTTATTTATTTATTTATTTATTTATTTATTTATTTATTTATTTATTTATTTATTTATTTATTTATTTATTTATTTATTTATTTATTTATTTATTTATTTATTTATTTATTTATTTATTTAACGTCAAAAAACAGTTAAAAACTGCGTAGGACGTGCTATGGAGAGAAGTGCACGTTTTCAAAATTCTCTGATCCCTACACAAAGTCATATACTACTTGAATTTTAAAAAAAAGTTCCCATGTAATAAAATCTATTTTCAAGGATAAATAAGGAATAAATTTGGGGCTCTTATCCATGATGTCCTTCGTCCTTCTTGCCGCGACAACATGGAAACGATAATTTGAATAACTATATTTCCCACTGAATTCTAGAAGTCGTGCACAGATAATGAAGTTACATTATGTCCAGATGCAAAACAAGGGGCCATCTCAGCATTTGCTCAATGAATCAGGGAAACTGAACGAAAAACCTGATCGAGATGGGGGTCATTGACGCCGAAGCTGCAATACAATACTTGTTATATATTGTTTAGAATTATACAGTCCAAATGGTAAATAATACATTAAATAGCACTGTTAAAATTAATGTTACTTTCCTTGCGATGCTCAGTTTAGTCTCTAATGGTATAGAGACTCTATTTAGCATCACAAGGAAAGTAACATTAATTTTAGCATGTGATATTGTGACCGTCCGTTTTCTTAACTGCTTCGAAAACGTGTCACATGAGACCTAAGAGAGCGAGAGAGATGAGCAGTTTGAACGCGCGCCAACGCGGAAGAATACGAAAGAATGCTAACTGAAAATTAGGTCAATAGAGATCGCCACAATAGATCGTGCGAGACCGATAGTCAGACGAAAGAAAAAGTTCTTTCTGAGGTTAGCAGCTGAACTGGGCAGAAGTAATGACAACGACACGCCAGGGATTCATATTGCAGCGGACTTCAGATTGGCATCTTTTATAAAACTCTTCAGGAAGATAAGAAGAGGTAAATATCCCATTATAAATTGATTTGAACGTAATCTTGAGAGAAAGATAATAAGAGACGTTGTAAATTTATAATAGGAGAATGATGGGAGAGGAGTTTTTGAACATGTGGCAGTAAATTAATAGTTGCATTCATTTTTTCTTTCCAGTTTTATTATTTGCTCTCTTAATTTTGTGTGCTCGTATAAAAAGGGTTGATCTCTGGATTTAATTCAACACTCTGAATATCCAGTTGGTTATTAAGTCATAATTGGAAGTCAATTAAAATTTATATGAGAGTACGAAAGAATATAAACCTTGTGCGAGACGAAGAACGCGTTTCTGGTGGGCGACTGAATTTCAACCCGAAGCTCCGTCGCTCCAAGGCCACCAACACCGAGGAAAGGGTAGAAGAAAGCACAACTGATTTTCCGACGCGGCCGAGAAGAATAAAAGTAAGGTCGTGCCAAATGAAATGTTTTTATATTGAAAGGAGTAATTCATTTTAAACAGAAAGCTTATTCTGAATTCTTTACGTAGAAAGAGGGGAGAGTAACATATTTGCTATACTTAAAAGATAAAGAAAGTAAAAGTACATTTGTTTCCTATTTCTAGCACGTGAGGACAGAATCAATCTCTTCTTTTAAAAGGATTCGAAAATGTGATATTGTAAATTAGTGAATAAGAGTCTGTGTAAGAGACGAATTACAATATTAATTATTCTCTGAATTTTTAGAGAGAGAGAGAGAGAGAGAGAGTATTTCATTTTAAAGCAGTGTTAATTCAGAATTACTAGCTTTGATTTTCAATTTGTTTTCTTTTGTATAAAGTAATATTTTTAACGGTTCTCAGCATTGCTGAAAGTGCGTGTTTATTAAAAAATTGTTATAAATGAGAGTAAGAAGTTGTGTATCGAGTCTTTAGTGTGTGTTGGTTTTTTTTCTTCCAGTCAGTCATAGTTATGCTGATTTTTTGAGTGTCATTTCATGTAATTGTCACAGCAGCAATATTTCTAGAATATACTGAAATAAGTGAAAAGTGATTCTAACTCGATTTCTTAGTAATTTGCATCCAATCCAAAACGTTCTTCACGACCCTGACCCCCCCTATTCTTCTTTTTTTTATTATTTGTGTCCACACTGGGAGTCTTACTGAGTGAGCCAGCTGTCCATCCGGCGAATTGTGTACGCCACCCCAAGACGTCTCAGGTCGGGTGCTGGCCTTACGGCTTGATACCGACGCGTGGGTCGCAATATATCCTTGATACCGAAAAAAAGGTTTCAACAAATTTTCTGTCCGTCCGTTAGACCACAGCCAAGATAAGCGTCTATGGAACTGTTCACACGATTTTCTCCAAAATTGATATTCCCCAATTGGTCTGGCGGAACTCGAAACACTACAAGCCCTATAATGTAGTAGAGGTAGAAGGCTGTTCTACCTCGTATTGCCTGTTCTGCCTCGTATTCGGACGAGTTTCCAGAAACGGACCTGAGAGGGTTGCCTTAACTGAATCAGTTCCAGTAGGACTAAAATTTTAAGGTGACTGACATTTCTTCACTGCCGAAAGCATCTGGGTTTCGAAATATCCGCTAAAACAGTACGGGGCAACAATAAAGAGCAGTTTTTATAACAATCAGCTCATACAAGCAGCATTTAAATAATCGAAATATGAGGAAAATTATTTTATCAGAATAACCCTTTGCACTCAAAATCTACTTACTATCGATTTGTCGCATAACTCAGTAGTCATTTGTAGGATGTCGGATTTAATGCTCATGTATTTCACATTCGTTCATGATTTCGTAACTGACCAGAAAAGATATCAACTGGATGACAAAGAATTTCCTCTTAAATCGTCGGGCACCTCAGTTATGACAATTCTTGGAATGCGTCACGTGGTAAGATAAATTGACGAAAGGATTTTAAATGTGAATAATAGATATTCTGATTCTCGGTAGCTTCAGTATTTTATGAATTATTTATATTTATATGAGAAAAATAATTTGGTATTAACCAAACAGGTTGAACGTATTGTAATTGTCGTATTGTAATTGTCGTTGAACGTAGTGTCATTGTCGTTTTTATATCTATAGTGTTGTTTTTATGTTTCATGTTTTTATACTTCCTTTTCAATTTTACCTACTTCTTTCATCCATTCCTACCTTCTTCTTTCCTCTTACTCATCTTTTCCCTTCCCCCAACACTTGTTTACAATATCTCTGTTTACTCTTATATGTTTAGTCATTTCATCTCTCTCAATTTTTTACCTTCCGTATCTGGATTTCCTGTCTAACTCCTTCCATCTCTTCGAACTCTTGTTTTCAAGCTCTCTTCTGTTTACAATCTTTCTGTTCTGTACCCATTCTTTTTGTATATTAGTTACTTCTTCTCGAACATCTCTTTCGTCCCTTTCTTATAAGCTGTTCTCACTTCCTTCCTTTTCTTCCTGCACTCTCCCTCCCACCACGAATTCTCTTTCTTTGCTTCGTTCATTTACCATTTCCTCTCCGTCTTCACTGCCTCCTTCTTTGAATTGTTTCATCTTATCTTTTCTTTGGATGTACATGATACATATACTCCATTCGGCTCCCTCGATAACCGTGTTTCTCTCCACAATTCCTTTACCTATCCTTTCTTCCCTGCTCAACTTTCTCCTCACTCCCCATAGTATCCCTCCCTTCGCACTAATATTTTGGCTTCTCTCTCTCTCTCTCTCTCTCTCTCTCTCTCTCTCTCTCTCTCTCTCTCTCTCTCTCTCTCTCTCCGTACGAACTTCCTGTCCAATCCTTTTATCCAATTATATATATTTTCACATCTCGTTTTTATAAAAGATGTGTTTTTATAAAAAACGTGTCACCAGAAACGTTGCCGCTCCACATCTTTCGAAATACGCGCGCGCCACAGCAGGATCGAGTTGTTGGGAATAACGGTAGAGCTCGCTCCGTTCACAGTACGGTTCGGTCGTAGATATGGCAATACGAGACGATGCTTTTGCGATGTGGATGTGAAGTACGAGAAATGTGTTACAGCACGTTCTGCTTAAGAGTCGCAAGTAGAAGCTACAAGTCCAGATAAAGGAGGTAATATGGCTTACGTATAATCATATAAACAGAACAAACTTAAGTTGCAAAGAAACATAGTAGTAACGTTTAGAATTTGTGGAAGTGAGAGTTGCAGGTGACCTCATGGATACATGAGAAAACGAACGTGTAACTTTGTTCATCTTTTCCAGTTTTTTCTATGTCTTTATATAGACGTTCCCATGCTAATAGATTCAAAACATTAGTTTCCGACGTGATCGTGATGTTCGAGTACACGGGTGGAACCAGACGTCAGCATAGTGCACGCCAGTTCCACAAGTAAGGTCGTTGCCCATTCGAACTACCTGTTTATTCCGTGAGGGTGGTGATCAAGGAAATGAGATCAGGACGAACTCTTGCTAGCGATTCTTTATCACGCGATCACGATTCTTTATTTCATTTAAAGCGCAATAAAGGACAGTGCCTGGAAACAAGTAGTATGGAATCAGTATTAGTAAGGAAAATAATAAGTGAGCATCTTGTAAATTGTAAATCATTTGGAAAAGTTAAAGTTAGATTTGGATGAGTAATTGAGGGGGATTATGTGGACTAAATATTGTCTGAGAGAATTTGCCACGTGCGTTCAAATTCTGTAACTATTTTTTTGTGAATAGAGTATGTAAGTATTTTAGTATAATTAGAGTGTCAATTGTAGGATTAAAACTGTTTCAAAGGTTGTCTAGAAAATTGATTATGCTCACTAATAGAATCAAAAATTGAAACAAACTGTGAACTTCAAGATAGTAAAAGAAGTGAAGAAACAACACTATATTTCTGTTTGTTGTGTGTTTCACAAAGTCATAGTTTCAGGTAAATTAGAGTAGCTCAAAATATATTTTGTATGTGTTAATTATTCTTTTCTGTGAGAAAAGAATTCTTTTGTGTATGCTGTCGTGTATATTTTATTTTACTATAGAGATTACAGGGCATTTTATCAAGGTATTCCTGAGAGTATTCATCATCATCATCATCATAATCATATACAGGATGGATTAGGCCTTTACGCCTGTTTCGTCTCCAGGAGTTTCATTTGTTTATTCCGTCGCAGTCATGGACGTCCTACATTTCTTCTGCTTTGCGGTCTGTATCCAAAACTTTGAAGAGGGATGCGCGAACTATCCATTCGCTGAAGATGGACATGCCATTGCGAACTTTATATGAATATAATATTTGGCCTATATTGAAACTTGAAGTTCTGACCTGTCTTCGTTGTTTCTCAAAGAGTATCCCGCTAGCGGTCTCAGCAACTTCATTTCTGCTGTTTTAATCCTTTTTCTCAGTTGAGTTTTTATTGCCCATGCCTCGGGTTATACAAGAGGACTGGAACGGCCATAGTTCCAAAGAATTAAAGAACAGTGTTTTTCTTACTTTCTGTAGCAGATGTTGCTTCATTGTACAAAGTAGCTGCAGGAATTTAGAGAATTTTTATTCTAGGTATTTAGAATGACCATAGGCTATACTGCACCCCAGATAATTAAAATTTTAAACTTGTACAGTTACGTTATTATTTATTTCAATCATGACTTTGGTTTTGGACGTTTTAATTAAAATCTTAAGGGATGTTAGGAAGACTAAAGAGTGCTCTTTGTAGATTTTCTTCCGAGTCTGCTTCGAGACCCTGGTCACCTGTAAAAAGTACTGGATTCAAAGCAATTTTTTCAATAAAATTAGTATTTAATTTATTTTGGCTTTCCCATTGCCAAATCATGTCATCGAAATATAAATCAAAGAAAGTGGGTGACATTGAATACCCATGTCTTACAACTTGATTTATTATTCTGTATTTGTTACTTGATTCAACATTTTATAACATTTTATAACATTGAAATTGAGTTCCAATGACCTCAGCAGTTCTAGGGCCCCTAACCCCATCTTCCCAAGGCGATGACGCAGCGAGGCAATGAGAGACGGGCAGAGGCGGTGAGGGGTAAAAGTAAAGAGACATGTGGACGTGAGTGGGTCTGGGTGTTGAGGTTTCTGGAAAGTAAAGGGTTGAGTGTTGAGGAGGCGAACGGTGACTGTAGGGGGCTGTGAGGGGCTGGAAAGGGAGGGGTGGGGCATTCTGGGAACGAGTCGGTGAGCGGGCGTGGAGTGAGGGACAGGAGTGATGGTGGGGAAGTGGCAGCCAAAGATGAGGAGTGAAGTGAAGTGGGGCGGGGAGTGAGAGAACGCGGGTGAGGGTGGGGCAATGAGGGGGCGGGTGGTGAGTTTCGGGGAAGTGAAGGGTTGGAGTAATGAGCACTGGGGAATGTAGGGGTTGGGGCAGGGACGGGAGGGTGTGTGGAGAGAAGGTCCGGGTGAAGGACTAGAAGAGAGGCCCGGTGCTGAAGAGGTGGGCGGGGAGGGAGTTAGGAGTAAGGGGGAGAGGGGCGGGAAGTGAGAAACAGGGTGATGAGCAGCGCGGTGAGGGAGTGTGGAGTGAGAGCCAGTGGTGAAGGGTACGGGGGAGAGGGGCGTGGAGTGAGAAACCGTATGAAGAGCTGGGCGGGATGGAGTGTGGAGTGCAAGCCAGTGGTGGGGAGTAATGTGGAGAGGGGCAGGGCGGGAGGGGAAGTGTGGTGTCGGAGTATGTGAGCGGGTGGAAAGGGTTAATTGGTGCGGATGTGTGGGCGGGGCGAGCGGGAGGAAGCTAGTGGATGCGTGCGATCCAGAGCATCTCGCGGTTCTGGGCTGTCACGTTATTGAATTTCTGGCGGCCTGGGTGGGGAGCGAGGGGCAGGGTGTGGCGAGATTCTCCTGTTTTCTTCGCGCGTGCAGCCCCCGCGTGAGCCCTTCATTAGGCATTCCTGGGCGAGGCTCGTGGCGGCGCCCTCAGGGCTTGCGCTGGCGGGGCTGGCAGGGGGGAGGGGACAGAGAGGACTGTGGGGTGGCGGTGGAGGCGGTGACTGGCGGCGGGCAGATGGAAGGGCTGTGGTGCGACATCGCATGCGCTCGTAAAGATGCCCATCACTTTTTACCATATGGCCCCTACACCTGTGACGTCGCTTTCCACAGAGTTTACATCTTAATGACACCTGTATTGAAGAAAAGAATTCTAGCAACAGTATTATACTTTTGTAATTCTATTCTAAAAACTCACAAATCGTTGATTCTGACTACACAACTTATTAGAGGAAATAATTTTTTACACACAACATTTGTCGAATATTATTTGTTTTTGTCGAAAAGATAAAAATTGAAAAAAATCATATTTTACAAAATTATTTTTTGAGGTATTCGTTTTTTCATGTCAAACAGCTGAGACATTTAAAGTTAACAGTATTTTTTACTGCGAAGGAACAATTTCTATAGGCTACATTATGGTGATAGGTTTTTTTACAAATGTACTCTTCAGTTTCTGCATTAAGCGCGAGTTCCTGATTACTGTCCTAATAAAAATTTTCTTTCAATTGGTTCTTTTCAAGGAACTATTAATACATACATACAAGTGTCAGATGCCAAATTTATATATGTTTTGTAGTACTTAAAGCTTTCCATTTTTGGTTTCAGTCTTGAATCTTCATTTATTCAAGCACCAATCCGATAACATTGGAGAAATCGGTGTTTCTTTGGTCCGCGCCTGGTGTTTGAATGATGACATATTGCCTAACTTTAGCTGGAAGATGGGAAGCATTTAAGATTAGAAACACGGTTATATAAATATAAGCAAAATAGATATATAAATGTAATAATAGATGTCAGTAGAATATCCGAGCATACCAGACCGTAGAAATATTCAACTAGGTCGAATTCAGGCGCTGCCTGGACGAGAAATTTGCAGGGGTCGCTTTCTGTGTTCAATAGTTAATTGGGGTCATTATCAGTACTAGGCGAATGGCTGAGCAGTACCGTAACAAACGGAGTATGTGAGAACTTCATCACTACCAATAACATCAGTACCACCTCTATCACCACAACAACAACCATGACCATCGCCGCCGCCACCACCACCATCACCACCACTACCACCAAACCACACAATAACAACATAGAACAATATGAAACGATAATGTAATGATGGGTATTCATACACGAGTGTGATATTACGCTACGAGCAAGGTACGAACGAGTACTGTAAATTTCACACGAGTGTATGAATACCCTTTACATCCAGTTTTATACGATTCGTTTTCTACGACTTTTATAACTTAAACTTGTGTTTTGAATTGATCGCGGCAGTTGACATGCAGGATTCAGCCACGGCCACCTAGCGAACAGATCCCTACCCTACCCTCGCATGCTGCCGGAGGTGGCTATCCGCCTGCGAGGGAGTACTGCGCTAGTCAAATAGGATCAAAGTGAAATGACGATCCAAATTATTTTAAGAAATATTCCAAGAAAAACTAATAATAAAAGCAATGAAAACTGACAAACATAATATAATATCTAAAGATAATTTAATATACACAATCGAACGAAACATTTACTAGAACGATTCTTAACGATTAATTAAATGTCATTACTTGGTTAGTAAACTTCTCTGTGATAGGTCAAGAACCTGTATCGTAATGAGTACCATTAAGCAACTGATGGAATGCTGCACAAAAGCAATTTTGTGGGCGAGCAGCACGCGCCGCTTCCCGCCGCCGCAGCAGCGCCGCGCCGTCTGCGCCCTCGCTAGCGGCCGCCCCACCCCCCACCTCCACCCCCGCCGGCAGCCCCGGCAGCGAGCGGCCAGCGCCCGCCGCCGGCCAAAAACCGGCTTCTCACGCTTAAATTTGCCGCACCACTGGCCAGGATGAAATTCCGGCCGGCGTGGCGGGGAGTAAATAAAGCGATAACCGTTTGGTGGGCGCTGCGGGCGGCGCTGGTGGCCCGCGGCGAAGGCGAAGGCGGGGGCGGCAGTCCCTCTTATCTCGCGCGTCCAGCGGCGGCTAATCGCCCCGAGAGCCGCATCGCTGAGCGCTGTAATGTACCCCGTCGCCTGCGGAAGAGGCCGAGCCGGCCACCGGGCCAGGGCCCCTGCTCTGCCCTTGGGCGAGCGACGTCATGAAATGGTCGGCCAAGCGGCAAATACTCGCATACACGAAAACTGATCAGTCGTTATTTACATACCTTTCTTAATATAGCGATTATATAGAATGTTGTTGAAATGTAAAGAACCAATAAATTTTATTTTCAGCTTTAACATCACTCACAAACATTACCAGTTGGATATTCGTAACAATTCCGAGAAAATGGCGCACAATTTTTGTATACAATTGTCACCACCCTGTCACCATTTTTGACGCAATTACGCTCGAAAATATCTTCCGTAACAGTAAAGAAATCCAAGTTGTGGCAATGTTGCTGAGTAATAAACGTATTTTAATAATTAAATTTATTCAAAGAATTGGTAACCTTGACTGGGATTTGAACTCGGGCCTCCTATTTTACGCCTAGTTGCTCTAAACACTAAGGGTCGTATTCATGAACATGACCTTAATCAAAATTTACTTAAATTTATTTCGAGAGCTGAAGTTGACTTTCGACCTAATCGGATTTACAGACGAAACTTTCACAAAGTAAGCTCTATGGGAAGTAGACTTAGATAAGTTACAGCTGAAACTATGCATTTTACAGTTGGCCGAATTGTGTCCGCCAACATTTCTTTCTTTTTCGTATTCTCAGCTGTTTCATAAGCAGGAAGCATCGCGGAAAGTACGTGTGATTTCGTGAGTGCAGCAGCTTATCCTACTGACTGCGGTGTAATTATTGACGTTGTTACAAACAGGCAGAAGTACGTGTGAATAATAATAATAATAATAATAATAATAATAATAATAATAATAATAATAATAATAATAATAACAACAATAACAACAACAACAACAACTCTGACTTGGGGTACATGACCTTAACGTTGGTGGTGAGGTTTGTGTGCCCCTGTGATCCTGAGAGCTATGCCGGCGGTATGGTAGCTACTGTTAGGGCCTCCCTTGTCGGACAGGTCGATGGAGAGGGGTCAGACAAAGAAGTACTCCAGAAAAGGACCTCAACAACACCAGAAGATGATTCTCGCCCCGGAGGAGGCGACTGCAAACGGCGTCTGACCCCAGATTAGGGGTGGTTGAATCAACGGATGGAATCGCAATGTTTGTGAGGAGCATGGCCTCCGGGTCACCGGCTCAGAGAGGGTACACGATAGAATCTGGGGTGGCACACCAGGCCAATGACGAGAGTGGAGGCCCGAACCTAGGATTAGCCAACAAAGGAGGCTCCCTCCAGCAGTCATTGAAAACCTTGCAGGACCTAGTAATGCCGATTGTCGACCGGAGGGACACCTTGCTGGGTTTTGTGGGGGTTGTCCCGAGGCCACCATGAGTCGCAGAAACGAGTGGCCGGAAATAGCTTGTGTTCAGTGCGATCTGCAACCAACACTAATTCCATCTATAGTGCATAACTCACACTATGTTAATAATCGAGCAATATGGTTAGAACATGAAATGGAAAGACTTTTAACGTGCCTTGCTCTACAGATGTCCCAATATTGCTCTCTAGCCGAACAAATAACACCGTTTTTGAATCTGACCATTCTACAGACGTAAGTGAAAGGAACCCAGATCAGGCTGAGGCTCGGATTAGTCGTATTAGGTGGACAGAAGACGAAATGAAAGAGGTTATCTGGTGCTTCTACTACGCCAAAGCAAATGGCGCTAGCTCGGAGGCAGAGGTATACAAAATATGGAGAGAACCCAACCCGGATTTAAGACCAAATTTTGATTTCAAGACGCTGGCTTCAGAAAGAAGTTATATTCTTCACAGCGGAAAATTCTCCACAACCTTGGAGAAATTAGGAGTGACGCTGAACAAACTGATAGTTTATAACATGACACAGTAACAAGACGCACCCGAAAAATGCATTTTAGATGTTCAATATATCATCCAGTGTAGTTCCCCTAGCAGTAACACAGATCTCGCAGATCCTAAAATGTCATCATATGATTGTTCATCATATGATTGAGACCACTTTGCGCCAAGAAATTGAAAACGTTAGGCTACCCCCAGTGGAAATGTGGTGGCCTTGGCGAAAGGTTTTTGATGACAACAGAATGAAAAAAATATAGACAATGCTAACCATGCCCTCAGGGAAGTGGTAAAAGAGAGAATCTCCACCAAATCTTACAGAAATAAATAGCTTCTTTTATGCTGTTGGTTCTGTGGTTGATGATATGGTCTTGGGCAAAATGAAAAATGTTCCGCTCAGAGGAACAGGTAACAGGAATCCTAATACTCAGCCAGCATGGATCAAGAGGATAGAACGACGCATTGCAAGTACACGCCAATAACTTTCGCTACTGAGTGAGACGATGAAGAGCAACCATCATACGCGAAAAGTGCGTAATAAAATTACAGCAATTGAAAGGAAACGCAGTATACAAGATGGAGTTTCAGGAGACATTGCAGCCGAGAAGTAGAAAGAAAAAATACCCTTGTATGCACGAAGAATTAAAAGATATAAGAAGCACGTTGCCTTTCGATATCAGAATCAACTCTTTGAAAGAAATGACAAGGTATTCTACCGAAACATATATCATGAGGAACTCAGTGAACCTCAGTTACCACTGTTTGACGAGATTGAATCATTCTGGGCTGGTATATGGTAACATCCCAAACATTTCAATAAGGGCTCCATGTGGCTCCAAGAAGAATGTGACGCAGCTAACAATATATCAATGCCATCTGAACACATGGGAGAGATAACACAAGATGATTTGCAACTAAGCAGGGGCAGACATTCGAACATTTTTTGGGTTAAGAAATTTACGTCCTGCATCCATACCTGAAAATGATCGTAAACAATATGCAATATGCTGAACAAGAATGAAGAGAAGCCTGTATGGATGATCCGTGGTGATATTATCTACTGTTGCCTAAGGGAGGAGATGGAAAACTCTCTGAAAACTACAGACCAATCCCCTGGCTGCCAACCGTGTATAAGATAATCACAGCAGCAATAGCTGGTAAAGTATACAACCACAACTAAATGATCTCCTACCCATTGAACAAAATGGATGCCGCAAATACTCGTGTGGTTGCAAGGAGCTACTGCTGCTCAACAAGAATATCTTGAAGAGGACTCTTCAAGATATTGCTGCTAAACAGAGCAAGAGGCATTTCAGCGTTGCGTGGATAATTATAAAAAAGCCTATCACTGGCCCCCATGACTGGATAGTCAGGGCCCTGGAAATATACAAAATACACCCGAAACTAATAGTGTTCTGCAAATGCAGTATGAAACAATGGAGTACTACGTTATTTCTGAAAAAACGGGGAAAAAACAGGTATAGTCAAGAGTTATACAGATAAAGAATTGCATAGTCCAAGGGAACTCCCTGTCACACCTGCTATTTTGTATTTGTTTTGATCCCATTCAGTAGTCAGCTTAATCACTTATCTTTTGCCTATAAACTGGACAAAAGGGAAAAACCAATTAGTCACCTCTTTTACATAGACGATCTAAAACTATTTGCCAAGAATGAGAAAGCTCTATTTGAAATGTTAACTATCGTAAAGGATTCAGTAATGACATCTGTATGCAGTTTGGCCTTGCCAAATGTGAGAAAGCATGTATAGTTAGGGGTAAACTTGCTAAGTCGGAAAATATTCAATTGAATAATGGAAACATAATAAAAGATCTTGAGCCTATAAATATCTTGGCATAGAGGAAAGTAGTGACATTTCACATAATGTAATGAAGGAAAGAATATCAAAGGAATATTATACGTAAGAATGATCCTGGAAACAGAACTTAGCGCTAAGAAAAGAATCTTAGCAATAGGTTCACTGGCAGTTCCTGTACTTGAATACAGTTTAGATAGGTGTACTTGGATACATCGATTAGACTAAACAGGATATCTTGAATATGGACCGAAAAACACAGAAACTTCTTATGATGTTTGCATTGCGTTGGCCATTCATTTACAGTTTCGCCTTTAATTACTTTCTTCAAGATACGTTTTTATGTTTCCTAATAAGCAATGAAATCGGAACTACATTCATTGTAAAGAATTGTTTCATGCATGTTTCCTTCCCTTTCACATGATTTTTTGATTCTTTTTGTTATACATGATGTGTAGTTTTTGCTTTTTATTTTTTCAGTGTCTGTGTAAAAACAGTGTTGAAATTGCATTTGGAATTTGGAAAGTTAAATTTGGTATTTGTGTCTGTTGCTTTGTATACCACCCCGCAGTTTTTTGAACTTATTAGAGAGTTAAATTTGTCTACAATTTCTCAAAAGAAGTTTAGGGTTTCTCTATAAAGTGTTTCGTTAATAACTTTTGTGACCATTTCGAGTTTGAAAATTTGCCGTGTATGGTCACCAAAGCCTGTGTTGTCTGTAACAACTGAATAGCTGCAATTATTTGTCTATTAATATTTGATCAATAGCGGTATTGTTTTTATAGATATTTTGGTAGGTTGATTTATAGTACTATTTAAATGTTATTCAGTCCCTTTTTTAAAATTTTGGACGTCCACAACACAATAAATACTTTAAAAAAAATTTACATTATAATTTAAATTAATTTATGCGTCCAGCAGACGTTTTGGAGGATTGTTTTGTCTCCCTCATCAGATACGCAGAAAATTTCGTTATTAAAATAGTTCAAAATTATGGAGAACTCTTCCGTACTCCTCCAACCTTTCCTTTTTCTTTATCCCCCTCTGTCCACTTCACCTCTGTGCGTCCTGCTTCACTCTCCGCCGACTTTTTCCGTTCTCCTTAAATCTTTACTGTCCTCGTTCGTCTCCCTGAGTCCTGTCCCACTCTCTTCAACCCTCTTCCGTTTCTCATCCTTTTCTGTCGTTCTTCGTCTCTCTGCGTTCTGTCCTGCTCTCTTCAGACCACCTCCATTCGCATTCATCCTCTGATACCCTTCGTCATCCTCGCGCCCTGTCCCGCTCTCCTCGACCTCTTTACTTCTCCTTTATCCTCATCTATCTTCCTTCGCCTCTCTGGATCTTTTTCCGCACTCCCCGACCTCTTCCATTCTCCTTCTGCTCTCCTCCCCCGCTCTCCTCTCCCGCTCTCCTCTCCCGCTCTCCTCTCCCGCACTCCTCTCCTCTCCCGCTCTTCTCTCCACTCCCGCTCTCCTCTCCTCTCCCGCTCTCCTCCGACCTCTTCCGTTCACCTTCATCCTCCTCTAGCGTCGTTTGTCTCCGCGCGTCCTGTTTCCCTCTCCTTTGTTGTGCTCTTTCCACGCGTCCTTCTTCGTTCTCTTCCGTCTGTCCCGCTTTCCTCCACCCTCCTGCGTCCTCGTTTGTCCTCTTCAATCCTGCTGCGACCGCCATTCTCCTCCGCCAGGCGTCACAGGAGAGAAAAGGAAGAAAGGGAAGGAAGGAAAGGAAAAGAAGGAAAGGAAGGAAAGGAAGGAAAGGAAGGAAAGGAAGGAAAGGAAGGAAAGGAAGGAAAGGAAGGAAAGGAAGGAAAGGAAGGAAAGGAAGGAAAGGAAGGAAAGGAAGGAAAGGAAGAAAGGAAGAAAAAGAAAGGAAAGGAAGAAAGGAAGAAAGGAAGAAAGGAAGAAAGGAAGAAAGGAAGAAAGGAAGGAAAGGAAGGAAAGGAAGGAAAGGAAGGAAAAGGAAGGAAGGAAAGGAAGGAAAGGAAGGAAAGGAAGGAAAGGAAGGAAAGGAAGGAAAGGAAGGAAAGGAAGGAAAGGAAGGAAAGGAAGGAAAGGAAGGAAAGGAAGGAAAGGAAGGAAAGGAAGGAAAGGAAGGAAAGGAAGGAAAGGAAGGAAAGGAAGGAAAGGAAGGAAAGGAAGGAAAGGAAGGAAAGGAAGGAAAGGAAGGAAAGGAAGGAAAGGAAGGAAAGGAAGGAAGGAAGGAAGGAAGGAAGGAAGGAAGGAAGGAAGGAAGGAAGGAAGGAAGGAAGGAAGGAAAGGAAGGAAGGAAAGGAAGGAAGGAAGGAAGGAGAGGAAGGAAGGAAAGGAAGGAAAGAAGGAAAGGAAGGAAGGACGGAAGGAAGGGAAGGAAGGAAGGGAAGGAAGGAAGGGAAGGAAGGAAGGGAAGGAAGGAAGGGAAGGAAGGAAGGGAAGGAAGGAAGGGAAGGAAGGAAGGGAAGGAAGGAAGGGAAGGAAGGAAGGGAAGGGAAGGAAGGAAGGGAAGGAAAGGAAAGGAAGGAAAGCTCTGTGATAATCCCGCACTGTGGCTACGCCGGCTTCAGCGAGGGATCACGGAGTGTGCCCATGCCTCACTGCTCCGCGCGCCACAGTCACTGCTCGCCCCGAGCGGCCCAAAGCACTCGCAGTGACAGACCTGCGTCACACGTTCCGTTTTCTTATAAATACTAACTACTCAACTCTGTATTTCATTTACTAATGCAAACAATTATCTATAACTAAGGAGTGAAAACCTTTTCAAATATTTCTTATCTTGATTTGTTGGCATTTTATTCATCTTTCAACTATTTACGGTTCAGAGGTGGGGAAGTTCCGGAGGAAAGAAAACGTGTGCAGATTGCACTTCTCACCCGTACATCACACAGATTTTTTTCTGTTCAGTAACACAATAAATCAAATCAAATCAACTTGTCTCGATTCCTGCCTCCGTTGGTGTTTCAATCTCCAATCCACCTCCACCTTCATCTTCACATTCACCCGGCCCTCCATTTGCACCACCATCCGCACCTTCAACAGCTTTTGCATCTCCACTTACTTCCATTTGCCACCTCCCCTGCCGTTATACACAGAAGTCTTACCACTGCCGCCAGTAGTCGCCAACAGTATTACTTCAAAATTGAAGAATTTTTAAAAACTGATAGACTCTAATTGCAATATCAATATTTTCACAATACTATTATCCCGCTTTGCTACGTCATACCCATGTCCCTGTTATTTTAAACAAAAAAACAAACTGCATAATTTATCAAACATGCCATCCAGTAAAAACGCCTCATGCGCCTCAGACAAAAATGTTTGTTATTCTTAGTGACAAGTCGAGTCACAAGACTGGTATCAAACAATTCAAATCCAATCTCATACTACGGTATTATATAAATCTCCATTTTTACCCTATTTCCCTTCCCATTCGCGCTTCGATCCCCACACCTATTTTCATCAACATCCTTACCTTCACTCCCGCCCCATTCGCTCCATCCTCACCTCCGTTCCTACCACCAATCCCGCCTCTCTTCACTCCCCTTCTCACTCCGTTCCGGACACACGTGCCTTCAGTGCCACTTCCTTCACTCCTCACCGATATCCTCCCCCTCTCGCCAACGCCTCCGCTTCCGCCTCTGCGATGCCGACGCACCCCTCTGCCCCCTGCCCCGCCCCGCCCACTCACAGCGCCCTTCAACCAGGCGCCCTTCGCCGCAACCCTTACGCTCCCCCCCGCCCACGAGCCGCTGGCTAGGTATGAGGTTGCTTTAATTTTCCGAACGTTTCATCAAATTCGAAAGGCGAAGCCGACTTCAAAGCAAAGTAATTGAGCGTGGAGCCTCGAATCGGAAGGCGGGGGCGGGGGAGGGCGGAGCGACCAACGATCCTCGCGGGAGAAGGAGGAGAGGAAGAAAGGGGAGGGCGTTTGGAGGGCACCAGCAAGCGGCCGTGCGTGCCGGGCGGGGCGGGGAGGCACGGACCGCTTGTCGCCCGTCGGACGCCCACACTGCTGTCTCCACCGTCGTGGCGGTGGGGGAGGGGGGGCGTCGCAATCGCTCGGCCCCTGCCTTGCTCGCGGGTAACTTTTCCGACAGCATTGTGTTTGTTTGTTTGTTTGATTGATTGATTATTTATTTATTTATTTATTTATTTATTTATTTATTTATTTATTTATTTATTTATTTATTTATTTATTTATTTATTTATTTATTTATCTCTAAACTCCCGACTGGTCTCCTGACATGTGGGAGACGTAAGTGCGTGCCTGTTAGTGGTCAGTATAGGAAAAGGAAGAGAAAGGGAAGCTCGCGCGCGTTTCGTTTGATAGAGTACTGCTCCGGCTTTCGCCTGGTATTGATCAGAAAAATCTGAAAACTACCGAGCAGAGCAGCCAGTTATTAGAATTCTTCCAACATCGGCTGAATTCAACCTATGTGTCTACCTAGTCAGAAAATCCTGCCATAATCGGGTCTAGAACTCTAGGATCTCCTAGTCGAAAGACTGCAGGGACATCAGTCACAGATGTCCTGGGACACAGCAACCGACTTAAGCTATCGACTTAAACTCTTTAGAATGTTACTGTACCGATAGGTTTCCTCCCCCTAAAAGATACAATAGAAACACAGAAACGGAAGCAGATGTGATGAAGAGAATGAGAGTAAATGAAATGCGATAAAAACAGTCAGAGAAAACAAAGAAAACATGTCCTGCCCACATTTAACAGCATCAATATTATCATTATCATCTTCGTCACGCAATCAGGCTTAGAGGACTACGTGCAGCTCCAAGAATCATGATCCACTGAGATTTCTCCGTCCTTAAGTCTTCGATCGTTCTCTAGTCTGTGGTAATTCTATCTAAATTCCGTTTCTCCAACTCGTCCATGATTATTTTGCTGAATATCACCCTCTTCCTTCGTCGGTTCTTTCTCTGTCTGCTCCGTCAAAGCGTCCTGCTTTCGGCATGATCTTTGTCTTTCCTTCCATTCGCTTCCACGTCAGCTACGTCTTTTGTCTCTTCCTTTGCTTCTTTCTCCTCTTACACCTACTGCTCCTTATCTTGGCCTATATATTCTCCTATCGGCCTCTTCCATCTCTGCTTCATCCAACATTTCTTCTTGGACCATTTGTCCTGCGCCTCCTCTTCCTGAACCACATCCTTTTTTACCTACTGCATCAATTCTCTACTTTATTTGTCCTAGCCAGATCTTCCGTTTTTTTGTTTGCTTTCATCATCTCCACAGCTCGTCTTTCTCCGTCTTCCCCCCGTTTTTTCTCCCGGTGTCCATCTATTCGTCATTCGTCTTCACGCACGCTTCCTTCCTAGCGTTGTCATCCGTCTCCTCCTCCTGACCGCCTCCGTCTCGTTCGTCTTTCTCCTTTGCTTCCTCCTCCCCGCTCACCGTCGCCGTTTCCGCGAGGTCTCCTCGCTCGGCCTTGGCGCGCCTTGCACTTAGACGCGGCGCTGCACTTAAGACGCCGCCGCCGCCCGCACGAGGGGAAGACGCTCCGCCCTGCGCCCGCGCGGGGTTGCGGATGCTAAGTGCCCCGCCCCCGCCACGCCCCCTGCCACGCCCACCCGCCCCCGGGGAATCCGCCCCCTCTCCCCTCGCTCGCAGCTAACTGCGTTATGCCTACGAAAACATTTAATAATGCACACCGTGTTTTTCGTAATACATTAGCGGGAATTGGAACAACTCGCTTAGCGGAACGGAAAACCAAACGCCGGGACGGAGAAGGCGTGGAGCGAAAAAGTGAGAGCGGGGATTCTTTAAATTTGGAATATTGCATTTCTATGACTAAGTATGCTGGAAAAATTCTATAAAAATATTTGAAATTGAAGAAATTAAATTTTCATTGTGCTTTGGTGCACAGACGTTGACAGTTGATAGTGAGGAACGTGTGCACTGTGTGTCAGGCGTTGAAATTTTTATGTAGGGAGAGAAGAGAGGATCTTGAGAAAGATTTATTGTTGCTCTACTTACGTACTATTTTGCTCTTCACAAGTACAACACAAATACAACCGAACAAATTGTTTATTGATTATTTTCCATATTAAATTCATTATATTCGTAGAATCTACTTTATAGCTCTCCAAACAGTTACAGATCAGCTTAATGACAGTTTCCTTAGTGACCCATTGGAATCTATTCTCCATCATATGAATAAATACGAACGAATATCTTTACTAATCCCAACATATTTCCCCTGTCGTGCAATGAATTTGAAATCTAACGAGTAAAATAAATTGAAATTTATGACATGTGTAATTGTAAAAATGTATTTCATGTGTATTCAATATATTAGAGCTCACATTGGTAATCATAATATGTCTCTTGTTCTGCTGATTTCACATAACATGACATGATATCATTTCCTTCTTATTCAATTCATGTCAAATTTCAATAAAATTGGATAATATTTACGGTGTGTACACTTTGATAACTTTTAGCTCAAACTAGTTAAATTTCTAGTATTGAAGTTCTTTGGGCTTCTTAAGCAGTTCTTTCACATTTCCGAGTAATTGAACTACAAATGGGAACCGACAGACAAATTTGGCTTCTAGAAAAAGTGCCGAGTGTTTTGTTTTGTAGGTGGTCGGCTCCCTTCAGAGGAATAAGGACTTTTAGTTTTTATTTACCGTCACAAATAAATGAAAGAAAAACTTTCGGATGCTTTTAAATCCACCAGTTTACTGACGTATCACAAGAAGATGAATTTCTTAGCTCACAAAGAGAAGATAATTTGTGGAGTACGCAAAGTTCTCGCTTAAAAATTAAGAACTAAGAGTACAAAAGGAAAAAAAGAATCATAAAAGAATAAACATTACAAATCTATCATGGAAATAAATAATTGTGGAAATAAATTCCCGTTGTACTGGAATATTTATCTCCATCATTCTCAGCACGTAGTGACGAAGAGTATGAGTTTTGCCTTTCAGCAACGAAACAAATTTTCACATCCTAGTCCTTCATTAAACCTCTTGATCAGACATCGACGTCTACTTGGAATGAAGAACAGTTCTCTATTCCATTTATTTTTGTTACTTTTTTACTTTACGTCAAAAAAAACAGTAAGATCTGCGTATGACGTGCTATGGGGAAACGTGAATTGTGTGCACATTTTCAAAATTCTGTGATCCCTACACTAAGTCATATACTACTTAAATTTTGAAAAAAAAAACTCTCATGTAATAAAATCTTTTTTCAAGGATAAATAAGCAATAAATTTTGGCTCTTATCCATGTTGTCAATAATAATTTCTGCAGCGACAACATGGAAACGATAATTTGAATAATTGTATTTCCCACTGAATTCTAGAAGACGTGCACAGAAAATGAAGTTACATTTATGTTCAGAAGCAAAACAAGGGGCCATCTCAGCATTTGCTCAATGGATCAGGGAAACTGGACGAAAAACCTGATCGAGATGGGGGTCATTGACCCGGAGTCTGTTGTACAATAATTGTTACAGGTTGTTTATACACATTTATACAGTCCAAATGGTAAATAATGCATTATGTATCATTGTTCAAATGAATGTTACTTTTATTGTGATGCTCAGTATAGTCTCTAATTGTATAGAAATAGTTATGCAGCAGAAACGATTTCACTTGGGATTTAAACTTTTCTATCGAATTTAGTCGTTTAATGTCATCTGGCAAAGTGTTCTAAAATAATGTACATGTATGTATTGAATGTTTTGTAATAAGCTGTTGAAACTGTCATCTGATGAATATGATTTCTTCGTCGAGTGTTATAGTAACAGACATCGGCATTTTCTGAAAATATATTCCCGCCCTTAAAAAAGTCATTTTTGACAAAAACCAATGATTCGTAAATAAACAGACACGGTAATGGTAAAATTCCTAGAATAATGAAGAGAGGCTTACATGAATCACGTGGGTGGGATTTGGTTATTATTCGTACAATTGGTTATTATTCGTACAATTCGTTTTTGTAATCTGTAAGTCTCGGAGCTATAAGATGTATTTCTCCAGAATATTATGCCATATCTCAGGCGGGAATGAA
Organism: Teleogryllus occipitalis; assembly: GCA_011170035.1. Classification (NCBI taxonomy): domain Eukaryota; kingdom Metazoa; phylum Arthropoda; class Insecta; order Orthoptera; family Gryllidae; genus Teleogryllus; species Teleogryllus occipitalis. The sequence goes on from BLKR01009351.1 coordinate 33,338, forward strand.
CATTCGCGAAATATACACAACGAGCAGTATGAAGGCTGACTGAATTTGCAAGAATTCTGAACGCGTAGCATAATGAACTTAATTTTGTGTTCAATTCATTTAAATGGACGTTCCATTTAAGGTTTGACTAAATTGAGAGACCTAAAAATTTTGTTGCCTTAACATCAGTCAATGGTACACTCTTCATTTTCAATGGAGCACAGAATTGTTTATTTGAAATGGAAAACTGCATTAAAACCGTTTTCTTTTCGTTTACTATTAATTTGTTATTTCGAAACCAATTTGAAAATCTGATATTGTACTATTTACGGTTTCTTTATTGCAAAGGATGTTCGTATCATCCACAAAGAGAACCGTTCTTCCGTTTCGAATCGTCGAGGGCATATCGTTTACGTAAAGTAGGAACAGAATAGGGCCTAAAATCGATCCTTGAGGAACTCCACATGCAATGGGCAAAGAGTCGGAAAGGTGCGTACGTAATGTTCCATCATTCCAGTAAGGTATTTCAACTCTCTGAGATCGTTGTTTAAGGTACGAACATAACCAATCTAGAGCAATACCACGAATTCCATATGAAGGTAATTTGGAAAGTAAAATGTCATGATCAATGACGTCAAAAGCTTTTGAGAGATCTAAAAATAATCCAATAGGTGCCTCGTTTTGATCCAATGATGAGGCGATATCTTTAAGAAAAGAAAATATAGCTGTTTCCGTTGATTTTGATTTTCTAAATCCATGTTGGCAATCTGAAAGCGCGTCGTGTTTAGTGAGATAGGTTTCCATTCGTACGTAAAAAATTCTCTCTAATATTTTTGAAAAAACTGATAGAAGAGAAATGGGCCGATAATTTTGAATTTCATTTTTGTTGCCTTTTTTGAAGAGCGGCTTAATTTTAGCTGTTTTGAAAATATCTGGAAACGTTCCAGTGCATAAAGATGCATTAAATATGTGAGTTAACGGGTGTTTAATGGCATACGCACAAGTCTTTAACAAAGAATCCGGGAATTCATCTAAACCGGACGAATATTTATTTTTTAGTTTACCGATTATTTTGAGAATTTCATAGGAAGAAGTTTCGGAAACGAACATCGTGTCTAAAATTTTGGGTGAACAGTCTATTATTGAATTTTGTGGCTGAAGACTCTTAGTGAGATCGGCAGCAATTCTCGAAAAGTATTGGTTAAAGAGATTAGCCACTGTTGCCGGATCGTTCACATTTATATCGTTATATTTTAAAACAACATTCTCTACGGGTTTTCTAGTTGATTTGGTAGTATTTTTTATTATATTCCATATTGCTTTTGTTTTATAATTTGAGTTTAAAATATCCTGATCGTTTTTCATGATTTTAGCCTGCCTTATGACTTTTCGTAACAATGTTTTGTATTTTTTAAAGTAGATAAGGAAATCTTGAGATACGTCATGACGTTTAGAAATAAAGTAGAGAGTACGTTTATTTTTACACGATGTTCTAATTCCTTTTGTGATCCAAGTTTTACTTTTTCGTGAAATGTTTAATTTTCTCTTTTTAATAGGAAAGCATGCGTTAAAGAGAAATGAAAGCTTTGAGAAAAATAAATTATATTTTTCATTTGTGTCAATAACGTTATAAACTGCCTCCCATGATTCTTTCAGCAAGTAGTCCGTAAATAACTTTATGTTAACTGTAGTAAATGCTCTGCACATGCGTGTTTTATTTATTGTGTCAGTATTCATGTTATTAGTAATTGTAAGAATTTGTGCATCGTGGTCACTGTAACCTAGATTATTCGTTATTATTTCACATCTAGTTGTGGTTTTGTTAATTATAATTTGATCTATTGCTGTTTGTGATTTAAGAGTATTCCGTGTAGGTACGTTCACTGTAATATCTAATTTAAAAGAATGAATTAAATTGAGAAACTGCTCTTTTTCGTGGGATTCGCTCAGAAAATCAATATTGAAATCTCCACATACAACAATGGATTTAAAAGAGAGATTACTAATTTTGTTCAGAGTTATCTCTAGATTTTCTACGAAATTGATATAATCTAAAGCTTGCTTTGTTGGAGGTCTGTAGATGCAAAGTAAAATAATTTTGAGCGTAGTAAGATGTACAACTGTTATTTCAAAAACTTTTTCAACTGCATATAAATTGAATTCTGACAAGAAGGTAGAATCAATATTATTTCTTATATAAATACACGAACCTTCGTAAGCAGGGCCTTTATTTGATTCCCTTGCTCTACAATAAGATCCTTCAAGGTAAAAACTAGGAATTTGGAGTGTGTTTAGATCATTATGAGATAACCAATGTTCTGTAAAGCAAAGAACATCTATTTGACTGAGATCACACTCTAATGCTGCCTCGATAAATTCAATTTTATTTGAAAGAGATTGCACATTATGATGCATTATTTGAATATTTTGCATGTACCTACACGGATGCTTTTCTGCTGCATCTGATTCTAGTTGCTATTTATTTATCTCATTTTTACCTCGAGTGCGTGGTCGAAGGAAGTATCGTGTCCCAGCAGTGTTAGGAGGTGAGGAAGGAGGGGTTACAGATGTAGGGGAATGAATAATGGGAGAGGTAGTACAAGGATTAGGTTCAGGGGATAAGGTAATTGGGTCCAAAGGGGTTCCGGAGGATGGAAGAGAACTAGGAAATGTAGGTGGGGATGAATCTTGGATAGGATACTGCTGAGGTGTAAGCATGTGTAAGGATGTGATTTAAATGGACGTTCCATTTAAGGTTTGACCATAAGCATAGTACTTCATTTATAGCAACTGCAAGGAGCCATGGCCACGTTTCAAATGGTTTCTTATCCTCATCTACCGTTTCCTGAGCTCGGTCGATTAATAGAAGTAAAATGGCAAAGAAAATTGGAGAGTCACTCTGAAAATTCGCATTTAGTATTGTGCCCTGTATCAATCTGATGAATTTCGTATACACAGATTTGAAACTATTCCCTTTTGTTTCAGTATTTAAAAAAAATGTATTTTTCACGTCCCACGAATCTAATATGTTCACTAAACCTCTTTGCTGATACTAGTCAAATTAATTCATTACGATAACATTCAGCTCAAATACAGCGCAACGAGACAAGTAATAAAAAAAGTCTAATGTATTGTCTTTTATTAACACTTTTTTCTAGTCACAAGAAAACAATAAACGCATACATTCAATATGGAAATTGTATCGTTTATTAATATTGTTAGGATTAATTGATATATATTATTACGCATGTTCCGATATCAGAGAGGCCTATATAGAGAGGCCTATATATGGCCTTTCGCAGAACATCATATGTAAATTTTATTGGAGTGTATCCTGTTATTGAAAAACGTTTATCATCGTGTGCGTGGCGGAGGCGTCCGGTTATTTTTTAGTCCATTCCGCCGGCGGCGGGGGCGGCGGGGGCGGCGGCAGCTGCGACCCGCTGCGTTATGTATCCGCTACTTGGCCGTCCCAATATTTCCATTATTGGTTATCTGATTTGCCGCCCTCGCCACCGCGGTGCACACCGAGGCGGAGGCGGAGGCGGCGCCGTCTGCCTCATTGGAAATTGATTCCCCCCGCCCCCGCCCCGCCTTTCGCCACCGGCCTCCGCGGCGCCGCCATGCGCTCTCGGCCAGGGCTTATGGCAGTGGAGCAGAGGAGCCTTCCGTGAGGCCACGGGGCCTGCTCGGGTGGAGTCCTTAGGCCGGAAACCTATTAGGCCGTTTAACTGTTTGACCGTTGGACCATTAGGCCGTGAGACCGTTAGGCTCTGGCGCCATTAGGACCTGGGCACGTTAGGGCCTCTTGTTAAGCCGACTGATTGTTAGGCCTAGGAATTGTTGGACCAGGGAATTATTACATCGTGGGATTCTTGAGCCGTGGGGTTGTTAGGTCATTGGGGTTCTGAGGTCATGAAGTCACTGAAAATCGAATGTTCGCTATTTTTGTTCTACTTGAGCAAACCGTTTAAAGAAGCAGTTGAACTCATTTTTGAAAAAGTTTTAAAAATGCCCTAGGGGGTTCCTATAAAGAACCCCCCATAATCGAGTGATCCCTTTCAAAGTCTAGGGACCGTAACATCCGCCAAACGATCGAGGAATGTGAATTTTGGCGATATTATTGAGTAACGTTTAGAACAATGCTAGTGTGTTGATGACAAGCAGACGTTTAAAAAAAAACTACTTTTCTAATTTTCAGAAACTATCAATATTTTGACTACACAACGCGTGGGAGAAAGTGACATTTATTTTTAATTGATTTATCTCACACCAAATAACTATTAAAAACAAATGGACAGAATGACTAGTGGAAGAGAAGTAATACGTATCAAAAGATCTCCAGGTTTTAGGGATCCAGAAAATGTGCTTTTTGGTGTAAAATTACAGAACCTTTTTCTGCAGCACTGCATGACGTGCATGTAAACAAATCCAGAGCACTACGTTATATTGAATGAGGAGAAAGCGAAGAGGAACGAAATGTTGGATAGCTGAAGGTCACCGAAATGATGTCGGGAGCGTGGGAATTGCTTAAATCCATTCCACCTTCATTTAGCAAACGGGGAGTGAGAACCTGTTCATCCGAGCGAGCTCAATGCGCCAGGAGGTCCTGCAAGGGCGCGTTAGAAAATGCGTGAACGTCGACGCGCGGTATCGGAAAACTGAATTTCCCTGCCGTGAAATGGGGCCACGCCCACTCGCATCCTTTCCATATCCAAGCTATAGTATGGGGCAGCGCGCGCTGGTTGGTGATACATATCAGAGACCCTTAAAGCATCGGCTCTCGTGGTGACAAATGAGCGGGACAGGGGAAAATGACACACCTTTTTAGGTGTGTCATTTTCCCCTGTTAATTAAAAATGCCTACTTTTTAGTAGGCATTTTTAATTAACAGAAAAATATTGTTGAGGCTGCGAAATATTGGGAGAGCTTTCTGACGAGTTTGTACCAAGGAAACTCCTTATCGTTTTTCCGTTCAATCTTGTCGTGAGGGCAGACTTTGAAATGACGAAAGTCCAGACTATTAGCATTCCTCGGCGTAAGAATCATCAAGTATTGAAGTGGTCAGTGTTACCAGCCTGGGCGTAAAGGAAATCTTTTACTGCTGGATTTTCTCTCGGAATTCGTGCGTAAGAGCTAAGTTTACTCGCCAACTATTCGGATGGGATCTCAGTCGCGACACCAACTTTACGCAATTGAATTCACTCTCAGTGCATCAGATACATACGCGTACATTACTAGCTTTTTACACGAGCGAGGCTAGTCACTACGAAACTGCTCGCCTTCCCTGATTTTCAAACAATGTGATTCCATCGCGTTTTATGTGGAAAGAGTTAGGATTCCACGAAATTGCGACAATATTCAATGTCTATTCTGGTCGTCCTTGATGTCTGGTCTGTGATGCGTTCTCACCACCATCTTGGAAAGCAGTTGAAAATACATGAAACACATGAATTGAATTTATTTTTCTCTCTTCAAGCTAGTCGGCGGTTTTGAGCGAAAAATAAACGAAATGTCGAACGCGGGACGTTTGAAATGTGTATCCTTTGCTGTTAATTCGACCCAAAGAGTGGTTATAATTGATTTTACTTCATGTGCGGCGCCAAATTTTAATTAATTTGGTCGCCTATGTGCCAATAAATATGATTAGAAAATAGTACTATTTTGCTAGTAAAAGTTTCATCAAGATTGTTCTAAAGATAATCTATATTAGAAAATAGTATATTTTAACTAAAGTAGCTGCAGGGTAACGTCCTACTGAGAATCGAAGAAAGGTGGCAATCATGGTTGAAGTGACTATGGAGACCATGATCATCTGCAAAAGTTAGTACCTGTTTTTTTTTATTCAATTGGATTGTCTTTGATACCAGATGGTCTAGGATGTGCAGCTTTGAGATTTTGTTTTGACGCGATTTCTGGCTTGTTTATGTTGGTTTGTGCGTAAATTTGTCGATGATAGAAGAGGGGTTTGGAGATCCATTGGGCGAGGAAATTCTGTTTCATAATATATGTACACTAAATATGGTTCGAGTTGTAATTGGATGTGATACTCTAATATGTGTGAAATTTTTAAAAACGTCGGCTTTGAGTGTGTATGAAGAAAAAGTGTATAAAGAGCAGTAGCTACTATACCATGCCTTTTAATATACGTGACAAAATTGGAAATGAATATAACCGGACCCAGACAAGAGCAACAAGTACCTAATTTAATAGTTGAAACTGTAGAATTCGTGCGCATTCAAGAAATTAAAAAGTACGCGTTGATATGTGTTGGCAAAGGTACACTATCTACAAACTCAACTAAAAGGAAATATTGCATACGAAATTTGGTAATGCCATAATGTTCGTAGATTGCAGACTAGTTAAGCTGAAACTATTTAATACAATAAGGAGACTAAACTTCCCCGTAAATAGATCACAGGATCACACGATTAACTGAAGTTGTCTTGAAAATATGGAACAAAATTTGAAGCACAAACTCAAAACTATTTAGTGCACCGTCCTTGTCACGTTCAAATTAATGGAGTCTCCTCTCGTTGCACAAAATACTGTTTCAATAATTAAATTAACACAGCTATTTAATGCCGAAAATCAACCAAGCTATCGATATTTTTTGACAAAAATACTAACGTTAATTTAATACTACGTCGAAATTTAAATAACTTCTAAAATTCGTAATTTGCTTCGTCTTTTTACTTTCTCGCTACCGCTTACGCGGCGGAGAGAAAGTTTATGTAAAGCTGCGCGAGAAAACGACAAATTTTTGGCAGAAAAACTCTTATTACAGGGCCCTGGTAACGAAAAAGTGGATAAATCCAGTTGTTAAATTAAGAAAAAAATTCTTTAACACGTGGTGTAGCCAGAACCTATATTTTGTGGATCATTGATATCGAAAAATCGAATGACGGCAAAACGTCCGTCTGTGAAAAAAGCTAGTGGCTAAACCGTGCAGCCGATTTTCTCCAAAATAGATATACCTCAATCGATCTGGCTGATGTCACGGACCTTTGAATATGAAATTCATATTATCATTTTTTTTACATGAAGCCCCTGGGAAATTTTCAAATTTTCCAAAAAATGGCTCCATCGTTTTTTATTAAATTTTATTGCTGGATAGTGTAAAGGATGTTTAAGATAAAGGTGCAGACCTCATTTTCATTTAAAACCCTGATTTTTCGAAAATTGCAAAAATTCAAAATTTTTTTGGCGTCTTCCTAAAACTACAATTATCAAGATAGAGATTTTTCCTTTAGTGAAATCTGTTCCTTAAAGGTAGACTTTGAAATAATGTCATGTGAAAAGTCGATGGGTGGTGAAAGGGGGGAAAGGAATGTATTGAGTTTTGGAGTTCCTATAGTAGGGCTTAAGCCAAATAATCATCTGAGCGATGGTTATTTGTGTATTTTCAAAGTAAAAACATTAATTACAAAGAATAAATAAAGAATGGTTTATGCTGATTTATAGTCTAATACAAGATCCGAACCACACGACACTGACTTTCTCATACGGGGAACACCTTCTAACATCGAGGTATTGCATTCTGATTCAAGTTCAATGGCAATCGACTCACGTAAATTATCTGATTGGACAAGCACTGAATTCAAACCTAAATCTTTGACACAAAATGAAATAAATGTCAGATATTTAAATATTTCAAAGAGTGCTTGTGAAGTTCCAGATTTATGGTTCAAAGAAAACAATGTGCCAGCTGCAAGAAACATATTTTATAATTTACAGACATCGAAAGAAAAAACTAGAACTACTTTTAATCAGTGATTTCCAAGTATAATGCATTCACATTCCAAACCGTGTAAATAAATTAGGAGCAGAGTATAAAAGCAGATAAATGGAGGCGTTTCACCGATTAAAGCAAGAGAATTTTAAAATGTGTGATCCTACAGAACGGTAACATTCTAGCATCAGTTTCGGCCGCACAATTTATCCATCGTTTGGAGACGTTTTTGAACAGTTACCCGAGAAAATAAATTATAAGAAACAACTTAATAGTTCCTAATAAAGTTCTTTTCACACACGTAATAAACTGGGATTAATGAAACAATTAAGAAAGACATTGGATAAAAAGAGGTTGTTTTAAGTGCCTAACCAACAAATTTACGGCAGCCTCAGAAAGAAAGACAAAGAAAGTATTTTTAAGCGCCGATCTGGGAACTCACTACAGATACACATTTTAAAGTATATAAGACACTTCGAAAAAGGGAAGCTTGAATTAGCATGTAAGGTTTAGTTCGTAGTTTTTCTGTTTCTTGGGAAATTATTGAAATTTAACGTATGAGAATCATGTAAATATTCCGCTAAATAAATATGCCTCATAAGCCTCAGCACGTAAAATGTGATTAAAATACATTTCTTCCCTTATTTATTTATTTATTTATTTATTTATTTATTTATTTGTTTCCCCTTCTTGCTTTCTTTGTTCCCTCATTACTTTATTGAATGAATGATGTATACTAGAAAGGCAAATATGCTAATTACGTTGAGTCTATTATCCTTAGAGCGTTTTATAAACAAATCGACTTACTGCTCCGATAAAATGGAAACAAGTTATTGGAACATCTACTTTCTGGTAAGAGCTCTCAGAAAACGTACACAGATAGTGTAGTAACCATAACGCCAAGAACCCAAACAAGTGGCTATCTAAGGTGCTCAAAGGATCAGGAGAACTGGACGGAAAACCCTATCTGATCTCTCATGTTTATACTGGGAGCAGTGAATGAAGAACAGAGTGAACAGTTTCATCAATATTAAGGACCTGAAAGGCGGCGCCAGGGACGATGGAATGCTTGAATAGTCGCTGACTACAGTTGGTTTCCGCAACGTCATGACTCTGCTAATGCGCACAAGAGAATAAGCGGCACAAAAAGTTCTTACCTACGCGGGAACGGTTCTATTGACTGATCATACCATGAACGCAAACGATGATTTTTATGCATTTTTATTTGTTTTTTTGCAATATTTACTAGCAACTTTCTGCTATAAATAAACAATACAATTGAAATTGTATTTGATTACGTTTTTTATTTTGATGGTAAAGGTTGTTTGAAGATTTTCAAGAAAAATAATATTATAAAGATTTTGAAATAATTTTTTAAAACCTGTTGTGATTTTAGAAAACGGAAGCCACTTCTTTGTTCCTTGTACTATAAATATATCAAAAACATTTATTGTATTTGAAATCTCGTCAAAAAATGTTTGGTTGTTTTTTGTAAATCTGTGTAAATTTACCAGAATTCCTCTGGACCCCTAGTAATGCTTGCCTCTAAATTCATTATTGATCAAGCGTGGGTATTCTACATTTCAACTCATCGAAAATGCTAAATACATTTATATGAAAACGTCATTTTCCGAGTTCTGTAAGTACAGCAACTTAAGAACGACATCAAACATTTGAAACCTTTTCTCGTCTTTATTTTTCCCCTTCACCAACGATTCCACATCATTCCCTTGACGGCTACCCACTTTCCAACAAACGAGGAGAAGAGAGATGCGAGCGTCAAGTCAGCGAAAGAGGCGGCGGGGGGGGAGCTGCAGGTGTCAGCAGGAGGGACTTCCCCAAGATACACACGCTGTCACGGCGACGACAGCCGCCGCCTAGGCCGCCCTTAAGAACTTGTAATTCCTGTTGGCCCAGGGGCAAACACCGGGAGCCGACTTAATATTCGGGCGGGCGCACGGGAGGGTGGAGCCCGGAACAGGGGGGAGGGGAAGAAGCAAAGGTGAAGTGAGAGGCGTTGGCGGAGGCGGAGAAGAATAGGGAGGAGGCGGAATAGAGGATGGGAAGAGGCGCTGAACTGATTGATTGTTAGTAATTCCAGGCGCGTCAACTACTGAGATCATTAATCCCGAAAGTGTAGTGGATGTTTTCAATCGGGAGATGGCGGTGATCTTCCGACGCTGGATGGCGATATTCTGCACCGACCTACCGATGATTAGCAGTTTTCCTCAACTAGGTATCTCCCTCAGCGGGGCACCGCTTCAGCTGGGACGAACTCTATGTCCCCGACCGGTCTCCCGTCATGTGTGGTAGTGTAGTAAATGTTGGTGTGTGTGGGGGGAGTGAAGATAGGGCAAGGAAGAGGAAGGAAAGATCGCGCGATGTCCGTGGCTCGTTTGATAAGGCACTGCTCCGGCATTCGCCTGGTCCGAGAAACCACGAGAAACTACCGATCAGAGCAGCCGGCCGCTAGAATTGTTCTCCAGACAGCGACTGTATTCGACCTAGCTGACAAGCTAGTGTCGTAAATTTTGCCCGGTAGAGGCGCTGAAGAAACGGAGGCAAAGGAGGCAATGGCAGAGAAAACGGAGAAAAGGTGGCTGCCTTGAGCGTGGATGAAGAGACACCAGTTCCTGTTCCGAAGCGTTCTCTGCGAGTGGGAGGCTCATAAGATAAACTGCTCATCGAAGCGCCTGGAATCGCAAGTAAAGTCAAAATTAGAAACGCAGGTGATTGGATGCTACCTAGGAGCCAAAGAAGTCGACGGTGTACTACTTCCCATTATAAAGCGTTTCACGAATTATGATAGTGCTGTGGATGTAAAAGCACGTTGGGAACATCGGTAATGAATTATTTTTTTGTATTTTATCAAACAATTCACAGCAATGGTATAGCAGGGAAGTTTTGTACTAGGGGCATATGTTTTGTTCAATGATTTGTTGAGGAAGGAATACATTTGCAATACTTCGCCCAATAACCGTGAATATGTTGTACGAAGATCAAAGAAAATATAGCTTCGAATTACAACTGTTCTTCTTGAAGCCAAAATCAGACATTGAAAATTACATATGGAGACTTGTGAAGTAAAACGTTTGAATTTATTGTCAGTTATGTACAGTTCCAACATGCAAAGAAACATTCAGAAATAATTTACTTTGTAAAATGTCTTATTTGACAAGTATTTTCACTCTTTTTCTAGTTGGATATACTTTACAAAAGTACATGACTATGTATTAGTCCTGTCAACGTGCAGTTTTAGAACAAGAAGTCAAATCATTACTAACATGTATTGTGACTTCAAAATTATTTATTAGTTGTTTCAGAGAGCTCCACATTTGCTAGAAACGACTTCTATGAGAAGAAATCATTGTTTGCCTACAGGCACGACGATCCAAAATGTTGTCAGTTTTTTATGCAAAATGGAACCTTTCTGTCACGGAGATTTTCTCAAAAGTTTTCTATCCACAATTTACTTTCTAACAAAACTTCAAATCTCATTAATGATGTATGAGCATATCATCAGGATTTATATTTCATCTACTATTGATTAGCATTTGTCTTAAAATATTAGAAACAGAATTACGGTATGTTACAGTTATTATGTTATGGTAAATTTAATAATAGATACAATGTTTTCTACTCCATCGTTATATTTTCAGTTTCAAGAAATAAGCCCTCCTAAAATTTTATAAAATATTTACTGTGTCTCTGTTCCTCACGTCAATCTTGGGCTTTTCTCTAGAAAACCAAAATAAGAAATCAATGAGATATATATTTAATTTGAGTGAAAATAAGATCATGAAGGAAAGTATTGTCAAAACACGTAGATAACACACTAAGAAGACACAAAAATACACTAAACGAAATCGGTCTATTGGACTACCAAGAAACTTGTTGGATTGGCCATTCGCAAATTGGAAAGTCCACAAATTTCGCAAAGTCCAGTGCTTAAAGAAGATAAAAAGAAGAAGGTTGAAGTAAATGTCTTTTCACGAGATCGACACGTAAACAAAGAATTTATCACACGTTTCATGAATCCACATGCTTCAATTGTTTGCCAAAAAATACACTCGCGTTCAGAAGATATCTTTCAGGACAGTCCTCAGAAACCAACACTTGAGAGTTCGGAAGCAAGTTTCAACAGTTATTTACTGCTCTCTCAAGTGTAATATGCGAGTTCATATTTAAACTTCATGTCACCATTCATTGGTCTCGCCATGTAATCGCAAATTTAAAATGTAATTCTATTAAAAAATAATTTTCTTTTCCGGGATGAATACGTAATCTTCACTAGTCAGGCACACCATTTCTCGTAGTTATTAGAACGGTGCTTTATTAACTTACGTGTAGTGGAGTCTTTCTTTCTCCTTCTTGCGACTGTTTTATATCTCTTGTGGTCGTCTCTCGCATTACAATCTCCATGTCTCTCTATCAATCCAGTTATTATCTTTTATATCTCTTCTTTGCAGATCTTCAAAAATGGGTTCTGCCATTCTTCGCTGGCTACCTCTTGTCCTGTCTAATGGAAACCACCTGTAAACCTTTTTGGGCCATCTTCCACCATCAAGCCTTTCCACGTGACTGAACCATTTCAGCCTTCGTGATTCCAATTCATCTAAAATTGATTTTTGAACCTGCATTCGCTTAATATTTTCTTGTGGTGGAGTGACACGAGTAAAACTTTGTGTCAACGTTGAAGACACGAAAGATTGATATTTTCCGGCATCTCAACTGCTACGGTCATTAGTCACGTTAGTGTACTGAGTGTTTTATCCCCAAAAATGGCTGCATTCCCTCTGAAGCTGGATGGTGAGATCCGGAGTTGACAACGTTGGCTTAAGAGGGTTTTCTTCTCTAAGTTTCCCCCTTAGCAGAGCACCTCGCTGGCCGGAAAAAGCTCGAAAATCCTGACTGCTCTTGCAGCATGTGTAGCATGGTCGTGCATGTAAATGTGAGTGTGTGTCAGTACAGACAATGAAGAAGAAGAAACGATACCGCGCGGCACGTGGCCCATCGATTAGGGAAATACTCCTACTGATATGGATCGAACGAACCACGTAAAACTACTGGTCAGAGTAGTCAGCCACCAGAAGTCTCCAGACAACGTCTAAATACTTCCTAGCTAGCTATCAATACGTACCAACCTAGCTATCAATCACAACCTAGTACCTAGATAGTGGTGAAAATACGCTACCATGGGGACACGAACCCTAGGAACTGGCGTCAGAGACACAGCAGAGACAGCGACAGTGCTGTATCTGAGCTAACAGTTTGAAGACTCGAAGGACTGCCCACGAACCTACGAAAGTGTACTTGAGCTTTCGCCCGAATACGTCAGAGGTCACTGCTGCGGGCTAAGAAAGAAGCGAAACGCGCTGCTGGGCCGCTGCGCGCTTGACCTTAACCGGCTCAAGTGATCTCCAGATTTAACACACGGCTGCGTTTCTTTCTGTGGACCGACGTAAAAGAACAAGTGCGCAGAAAGTCAACGCCAACGTCATGTTTGGACGCGCCGGCGGCGGCGAACATACTTGAAAATGGTTAGCATTTTCGCACACTGCTGCACTTGAACAAAAGTCCCGCAGTTGGCATACTGTGCGCAGACATTTAAAAGAAGGTTACTTTGAGTTAACGAACGTATTTCACTGCTGGCATTTCTCTTCAGTAGGTAAAGATATTTATTTTCGCATTATTTGCTTTGGGTTTCGCTTTTTCTTGTTTTCTAAAAAAACGTGATTCCGCTTTATTTATTTTTTAATCAGAGGTAGGAAACATCGAGTACATACGTTTTAATTTTAAGGGGTCATATGTATAAGATATATATTAATGACAATAAATGTTTATTTTGCTATCGATATCATAAACGAATTTCTCTTTATTTTTCATTGTAAATGGTAACAGCACAAGTGAGATCGCAGTTCTTCATTCACCATTGCCTTCTCCGTCTTCGGCCATTAGAATCAGATTATTTCGTAAGAAAAATGTTTATGCACCAATTGATGAACACGGAGTCACATTTCATTTTAGAATCGCATTAAGAAAGTTGAGGCGTTTTAATGTCTTCACTAAATGAGGATATGAGTGAAGGAATAATAGCAAATATCTTACTTCTTAACCCCACCCTGATAGCCATTCTTTTCCTAATGCTTGCAAACTTCAGTAATGTTCTGATGACCTGGACCTGGATTTATCTGCAAGAACTACACATTACAAAATGTGCTAATTTCTTAAAATATATAAGCTACTCTGCATTCCTGACTGTTGCTTACCTATACTGTTTGCTTGATATCTTGCAGAAAGCAAAAATATTCAGAATAAATTGAATTAAATACCGGCAATTTTTGGAGATCATTATCAACAGCTGATCGTCACAGAGGACATACGTGCATAATTCTGCTATATTTTAATTCCATTGATGAATTTGATGAGATGGACACTGCGTTCCCTAAAGCATCTATTGGAAGAAATGCAGTTCACCATCTGAAGTGTTGTATTCCTGTTGTCATCTAACCACTCTACTTATTAATTGTAAAACGAAAGATATTTCAACCATTTCCAATTTTTATTTTAATTAATATTTTATTTTCACTTTGAATAATCTGAAAAAAATTAAAATTAAAGTTTTAGAATTAAATTAGGGAGTTTTTAAGTAATGCTGAATTTCAAAGCTTGAGTACAACTCTTCAGGTTCATATATTACTATTTACAATACATAGGAATATGGGAAATGGTGTAGAAAAGAAATGCGTATGTGACGGTATTTGTATTTTATTTATTATCAAAACAAATTATACATATGTCTTGAAGCAAGAAGGACCAATGTCAATGTTTAGTAATTTTTGGTTTGTATGACTAATGTGATTGAAGGAAAAAAATTACGGGATTTTGAAACTTGGCATGATGTTGTATTTGTTGGTATCTACCGTACATTGTACTAAAAATCCTGAAGTGTGGGGGTGAGCCGAAGGTTGGAGACCAGTTTAAAGGTGGATTTTTTACGTTTTGTAGAGTTAAGTATCTCCATAACTATCAATCCTACTGAAACTGGTTCTTTATAAAAAATTAAAGTAGATAAACTTTCCTACACAAATCATCTATACGATTTTGTTTTAAAGTTAAACATTTTAAAGTTATAGGATCTAGAAACTCTTGTTTTCTTTTCAATACCCCTTTTTGAACATATCTCCCTGATAAAAATGATATTATATGTTTATTCATTTCATTTTATATATTTATTTTTTACGTCAAAAACAATTAAAAACCGAGTGTGACGTGCTTATAGAGAGAAGTGAATTCTGTTCACGTTTTCAAAATTCTGTGATCCCTACCCTAAGCCATACAACTTGAACTTTGAACACAGAAAGTAAATGAGCGGTTTTTGCAAGGATTGTTAACAAAACATTCGCTTCGGTGTAATAAAATTATTTTTAAAGGGTAAATCAATAAACTTGGGCCCTTATCCCTAAGTATGTCCTTCGTTAAGGAATACTTCCTACCGCGACAGCATGGAGAACGAGAATTTGAATAACTATATTTCCCGCTGAATTCTAGAAGACGTGCACAGATAATGAAGTTACATTTATGTCCAGAAGCAAAACAAGGAGCCATCTCAGCATTTGCTCAATGGACCAGTGAAACTGGACGAAAAACCTGATCGAGATGGGAGTCATTGACCAGAGACAGCGGTACAATACTTGTTATAGGTTGTTTAGAATTATAGAATCCAAGTGGTAAATAATACATTAAATATCTCTGTTAAAATTAATGTTTCTTTCCTTCATTAATTTAATTAAATTAATGTTACTTTCAACAATGTTGTATACACGGAACTAAATTTTATTTTGGTCAACATTTATCAACAACATGTATTTGCATATGCAGAAGAAATAAACATTTTACACTTGATATAGTGTTATTTGTGGGTATCGGAAGTTATTTGTTCCGAGATTACCACGGGTTCAAAAAGTGATAATCAATAGTTCATGTGATAAGGATCATATAGAAATATTTGGTTTAAGGATATTGTGCGCTGTCAAGTTATAAATTACATAAAACAATATACGAGTACGAATATCGTAAATAGAATAATCAGGTTTACCGCCTACATAAAGGGACAACTAAATCAGTGTCAATAACGAAGGACACATTCCAAGTTTAAAATGGGGATATAATGATTATGGAATTGAGGAGAGCTCCATTATTCCATTTTTTGCATGTTTCGGCATGAAACGCGTAGCACCAAAATTTTTTTCGAAATTCCTAAATTTCGGCCAAAGGCAGCGTCGAATAAACATTCTTTAGGAGATGCTGAATGTGGTCAACAAAGATCCAGAATTTCTGAATTGGCTCGTAAGTGGCGAAGAAACAAGAGCGTACAGATATGACATCGACACGGAAGACTCAATCGTTCAAACGGAATATTCTTGGAAAAAAAACAAGAAAAAAAAACAAGATTCGGTAGTATTCCGTGTTTTCTCCGATCAAAACAAGGAGAATGCGGGAGCTGAAATCTAATGAACGGGCCACGGAGAGCGCGCGATCTTTCTTTTCTTTTCCTTGTATACTTTTTCTTCTTCCTCACCCCTTACACACACTTACATGCATTGCAGTACAACATAAGTCGGGAGACCAGTCGGGAGCTTAGTTTGTCACGCTTGCGGCACTCCCTGCTTGAGGGAGATACCTTGATGGAGAAACTCTGCTAGCCGACATGTAGGTGTGGCGCCGGAGCTCACCATTCAGCGAGGGAAGATCGCCGCCACTTGCAGAGGAGAAACATACACTACACGTATGAAGCAAATGATCTAAGTAGTTGACGCGCCCGGAAACACCAAATAATCAAATTGTTTTTTCGTCAGGTTAGCAGAGCGCGGGCGGTTGTTGTTGTGCAGTAGCATCATTTCACACATTCTACTTCTTAATCGTTTTTCTGCGCCTGCGACTGCAAGACAACTGTTGAAAACAAAGCTGAATGAAAAAAAAATTATTAAGGTTGTTACACCTTTGCTCTCCGTGACTTAAACCTTGGTATTATTAAGTGGCATTTAAAACTTGGCATTATTAAGTGGAGCTGTACTGTTGTATCCCGCCCGAAAGATTGAACTGGGCGAGCTATAGAGCGCTCACGGTCATCCAGAGCGCGTCACGGGCGGCTCCGTCGCCCCAGAAAGTATTCCCGGACGCTGATTGGCTGACGTGAGCACCGGCGTGCAGCAGCAAGCAGACGCTGACGGCCTCTCCAATCTTGAAGCGTGTGCTGCGGTGTGAAGTTATATTTTGCTGTTTAAGGTTGAGTGGTGTATAGTTCTCGTCTACTTGCTGTATTACTCTGTATAGCTGAGATGACAAGGCTTTCCCAATGAAATACTTTCTCATGTCAGTTTTGCATGGAGATTACCAATATTTAAGATGCCCGTACCCCTAAATTCCTTGGTAGATTTATTCTTTGGATAGAAGTTTTTGATTGGTGATATTTAAAGCGAGTCATTTGGACCCTGATAATCCTCTCCAGTGAGTCCAAGTCAGTTCTGGTCCATTTTATAATGCCTAATGAGTAAGTAATCACAGGAATGGCATATTTGTTATTTGCTGTTGTAAGATTACGAGAGTTGAGGGAGGTCTTGACTATGGTATTCAATTAGTTGGTAAACTCTGTTTCTAACTTCTCTTTTATCTATGTATGATCATTTTATTTTCTTGTATCCCCCGATACTTGCAATACTGATCCATTCCCAATGCAGTGATGATCTCTCTTGAATCAATCTCCCGCTCTATGCTGCCTGTGAATTTTCCCCTTCGAATACTTTGTATTTTGCATTTTCTATGCCAAACTGCATGCCTATATCACTATAGAATCTTTCAGTGATATGTATTAGCTTCTTCAGACCCTGTAGTGAGCCAGAGTATAGTTTTGTCATTCATGTAATCCAAGTGGGTATAATACATTTCTCTTAGTCTTTCAGTTCAAATCCTAGTTTGGTGTTGTCCAATAAATATGACTATAGCCATATTCTTTAGCCAGCAGGCTATAGTCAGCAGAACCAAAACGGACTGAGGCTATCTCCTTGAAATATTCCTCGCTTAATCTTCAAACTCTTTGTGACTACTCTCTCGTTCATTGAATACATGTGTATTCTCGTACACCACTGGTTCAGTACAGTCTTGGGGAATTAAACAATCATAGGGTTTATACCATCTCATCTAAAGACGTGGGTGAGCCAATCGTGAGGGACCATGTAGAATGCTTTTTTAAAATAAATAAAACAAGTATACAGGTTAAGCTATTTTCCACATGCCTGAGACATGATGAACGGAACTGTACTTCCCAATTAGCCTTTGCAGCTGCCATTTTGGGTCTTCGAGATGTTATTTTGTGAGCAAAATTATTCGATGATCGTATGTAGACAGCCAGTCCTGATCTTGTATAATGTATTGAGGTATGTAATTGGTCGGTAATTTCCTGGATGTGTAGTGTCATTTGTTTTTGGTTTGAAATATGTAACACCGTCACTCAAGATGTCTGGAGTTTCTTCCGTATTTTTCAGATAATGATTCACAAGTGAGTAGATCTTTTCATGGCAAAATGTGAATCTCTTGAACCAGATGTAATGAAGCCCATCTGGATCAGGGCGTTTCCAAATAGCCAGCTTACGAATAGTAGCCCGTAATATATCTATCGAAATTTCCCTAGTTTCCATGTGTCTGATAGTAGCAGTAGGGTTCATAAAATCACTCATTTATGATGTTTTTAAAGTGGCCTTCTGTTAAACATATTCTCCCCCAGAATTCTTCTACAGGTGACTTCACTGGCAGCTCAATGTTTTTAATTTTTCATTGTTGTTGTTTTTTTACTTTTAACTACTTATCGTAAAAATGTTGAGATGGAATTCTGGTACTCAAGAAAACGTGCGAAAATATTCTTCTCCCCTATACGTCATATACGGTTTTTACAGTTTTTAACCCAATAAATGAAATATATCGTCTTAATTATGCTGTAGTTATACCATTTGTTATCACCGCAATTAGTTAGTCTGGTTAATAAAAACCCGAAAAAATATTTACAAAACTTACAGATAAACTTCAATACAATAATCCTTAAATTTAAAAAATCTGTCATCTTAGAAACACGGCGAATTATTCGCACCGTGCTGAATGTATCATGAGCTGTAACCAAGTATGTGGTCTGCAAATGTTGGGCCTACCCACCTGAGATATCCGGACGATTTCCGAGACTGAAGCCAATAATAAAAATAAAAATTATAATAATAATAATAATAATAATAATAATAATAATAATAATAATGTATTTGGCGTTATTGAGTCGGTAGTCCGACTTCGCCGGCCATCTACAGGCGTCCCCCATGCCTGGGCGTTGTTAAATTTCCATGCTTGGGGGTAAGAGCGACATGAGGCGAACATGACGTATTCTCTTCACCGTAAAAAGCAAGATTCGCCTGGTTGAGCTTTTCCTCGTCACACAGCTACAGAAAGTGGGACGATTATAAAGGAAAGCTGGAACAAAAGAAGCTATTTTTGCCTCGACTGAGAATCGAACCCGGGAAGCCAGTACGCTGCCCATGAGCCATCCAGAGGCTAAGGAACGACGAGAGGCAGCAGCTGCAACGGGCAGGCGTGGGCGTGAAACGAAGGCGGAGGCGGAGGCGGAGGCAGGGGCAGAGCGGTGGCGCAGCCTGTGGCAGAAGCCGAACCTCGGCGTCCTCCGGCCCGACTTTTCCCTGGCGGCCTGGGCTCCGGCACTCCGCGCGCCCGCCCGGCGGGGCCTCTCTTCAGACTCCTGGCGAACAAATGTTGCCACACCATCACGGTGTTTAACCGCCTTGCCAATTTGGAGGCGTGTCAGAACACTAGTTATAATTGAAGGCAAATACTCGAGCCCCTGGGAGCGCGTGGGTGGCTGGCTGCGAAGGCGCCGTCTTCGTTTCCTCAGCGCGAGGCGCGATTTGAGGAGATCGGCGCGGGCGCGGGCGCGGCGCTCCTCGCTTCACCTCCGGTGAGTTGGGCTGTCTCCGCAGGGCGCGGTTCGCAGACGATTTTCTTTCTTTGGAGTTTCGCGCGAAGCGCGGGCAAAGAAACGACGGCTCAACGAAGACCGGCAAATGATTGGATTGGGTGGCACCCAAGAATTTTTATTTTCGTGGGGATCTGTCTGTACATTTAGTTTATATGCAACCCAATAATAAAGACCGTTTTATTCACTGCATTAAACGATCACATTCAAATGAATTTAACAACTGGTTAATAGACATTAGGGTTAATACAACCTATCCACAAATTTGCATTTATCTTCTTCAGTTGTCAATTTTTTTTAAACCAAAGACAAAATTTACAGTACGATGCTGGAAGTAAGTTGTCAGAAAACTTTACGTAAAGGTCAAGAACTTATTTTGATGTATTGCCATCTAGAATACACAGAGGAAAGGATTTTCAGGGAACTTTACAATTGATAGATATTATTTATGATGATTTATTTTTGAAAATTTAATTACCTTCGTTTTTTGAGAAATCAACTTGTAATTTTATTTACTTCCTGATGATTGAGTTCTGTAACACATTTGAAAAGGTGAGATTTGAAAGATGAAAACTTTTTGAAAATTTTCATAATTGATTTTTTCTTCCTGGATTTAATCACTTAGTAAATATTTAAAAACAATTTTTGTTGCTGAGTTGTTGTAATATAATTAAGTAAAATGATTCAAAAGAACACTTTCATCCGATGTGTCATAATCAGGTTGGGCATGGTAATGATGCGAATAGGCAGGGTGAAGGCGAGGCCGGAGAGAGCTCAGACTTGCCGGGAAAGGGAAGATCGGGTAAGGAAAGTGAGATATTGGAAATGAATTTATCGTTGAAATGTAGATGCTGTAATGTCATATTTATTAGTAAAATTATTGCGTTCTACCATAGATTTGATTATGTGACGAGTTAATGTACCTGTATTGGGAGTTTCCATATCTAGTCTACTATAGTTCTGTTCAATATGATTCATTTTTGGATGGTTGTGATTTATTGAACTATTTGTTTATTCTGTGTTGTGTAAGGGAATTCATTCTAGAAGAATGTTTATTTATGTTACGTTTATGTTCTAAAATTCTTTCTCTCAATTTCCTTTTGGTTTGCCCCAAAAATTTTGTTCCCAAATTGAAGTGATCACTCTTTACAGTAAATCGAATAAACACAATTTCAACGATCTTTTTGATATTTGAAAATAACAATTTTATGCTTGATTAAGAGATCTTTTGTTTTTCACTATTTCTTTGTTTTGTGTGAAAATTAGTAGAATGTAGAATGCGGCAGACCAAAAGATTCACGTTAACGTTGAAGTGTTGCACATTCCACTAAGTAATAATGTGAAGAGAGCTACTGATAAAGTCTAGTGCCGGTTTCTGTATATTTAATGTGAAAGGAATTTCATCAAAATGGGTTCTTCAAAACCTTCAAGCTCGTCCTCGTCAGGGCAAAACGTTCTCTTTATATGAGAATAAAGGGGTGTACTCATTGAATTATATCTCACCACAAATTTCAATTTGCAGGAAAATGTAACAAATCTTGAGTGGCTTTCATTGAAACATGTGCCATAAATTCTACTAAACGTCGATGCCATGATAAATATGACTACGGCTGAAAATGTATTATAAGCAATACTGCGAGAAATTTATCTGGTGTTCTCGAATAATTTTAGGACAAATGTGTTTCTTGATATGATGATCAATATTCATTAATGAACGGTTAGTCATCATCATATGCTTGAAGATAGCGCGTCTTTCATTAGCAGTAAATGCACAAAATTTAAGGAGCACTCAAACATTTAATATTACTGTAACTCAACATGTAAGAACCTATCAGAGGGATGTTGTCTATCATCCTGGATCGCTTAAACGTCCCCCACATGCCTATAATTCATGATTTTTCTCATTTAGCTGACCGAATCACTCTAATAATTGACGTTTGCTATTTTCGAGAATACACATATATCTTAGATGAAATATTACAAACCTCGCTGGCGTAGGGAATCCAAGATTATCACTTTTTGCCAATGAACATGAAAAAGTGCACATAACACAAATGTAGGCATCCGCGGCTACTATTGTGAAGGCTCTCGGCTATCCGGGTGACGCCACACTGCCCTGAGGCAGTTATGGCGATGTTTCGACCTTTAGAGTGGTCTTCTTCCCTGAAGACGCATGCCCGTGGCACTCCAGCTCGGAAGTATTAACATCCGCAAAAACAGCTAATTTCACTCCAAAAAAGAGAAAAATAATTCTCCAGAATACACGCTTCGAAACTGCTTTCCAGCGTGCGCAGCGCTGCCCGGCCGATGCAGGTGGTCGACACGATTCAACATCAAACATCGCGACGCGATCGCAACACGACTGGTCCGTCTGTTGGTTTTCAACAACGTGAGCTAACTGGATCTTAAGTACATATAGGGGTCATTCCATGCAAAAAAGGGGATTTTATGGCACGACACCTTCAAATTTGAAAATATTTTCGTATATATTTTTCCGTGATACCTACATCGTTGAGGTACAGTATTACAAATTTCTAACTGATTTTTCGGCAATAATACACTCTTAAAATCTAAGACTTCTTGTGAACACTCTTATATTATTGAATTTTTTGCCCTCATATAAACTGTCCTAAGCTGTTAAATAATTATCTAAAGCTGTTAAATAATTTATTACGGAGCTTTGTATGCAAGCTCTTTGGCGGTAGTTCTCCGTGAACCAGCCGCTTTTATATGAGGTGTGGATATAAGCGTGGTCATTCATGCACACACAAGTAAGATATTGTGACGTCATGGGATTAGACAACCCCATACGAGTCCGGAGAACGGGAGAAGGGTGTGGAAATTGGAGGCGTGGTGGAGTCCAGAGCTCGAGGGAAAGAAACTGGTAACATCGTGGGACAGCGAGCGAAGACGGGTGGCAACGCGAAGCTGCGGCAGAAAATCCCCAAGGTTACCTAGAGGTGAGCGATGCAGAGCAGTTAAGGTAAAAGAACTGGCAATTTTTATGTGGGGATCAGTTGGGGAAAGAAAATAGCAGTAAATAATACACGACAATTCGAGTTAAAAGTGGGTGAAAAGTCCAGAATAGGTGGGAGATGTATTCCGAACGATGTGAGTGGCAGTTTCAAGTTCATTTACTACGCGTGTTATTGAATCCATTCAAAAGGGCTATACTTTGTACAATTTTACTTAAATAATTCATGATTTTCACATGTACAGTTGATGTTATCTGGAAAAGTCATAGTTTATTGTATTGTGTTAAAAGTAATTGCTTTCTGTGATATGTAAAGGGGTCAGTTTAAGTAACGTGTATGTTAGGTTTTATTGCTTTTTCTCTTCAAAGTTCACAGTGTTATAGTGAGTGCAAGCACAAGGCTAGCACCTGTGAACGGGATACCTTAGAACAAGTGTAAAACTCATTTTAAAAGCCGTGCACGGAAAAACTAGAGTAAAAAGAGTAAAATAATATGGTAAATAAAAATTCAGAAAGAGGAATGAGAAAATTGTGAATTGTAATTGGTGAAAATGTGTTCAGGCAATCGAGGTGACGCCAATTTTTTGTTCTGCCTTGTTTTCTGTTTTTTTAGTGACCAACTATTTAAAGTGCATAATCCTATTATATTATTGTGCCACTGTAATTTTTCATCGAATATATTATCACACCCCACCTTGACACCCTAACTATAACAGCCCCAAGTGGAGGTGCTCCCAGGGTTGACCTCGACTTACCTTTTTCCCGGCGCCAGCTGAAGGTTACTGCTTTGCCCGGCTACCCCCACTGAAGATCCTGAAATATTTGGCGGGAGTATGCGTGGCGTGGGAATTGGTATGCAACTCGCAATTAAAAGAATTTTCTTTCTTAACTTAAATTTAATTTGCCAAAAGTGATGATGATCAAATATTCCGTTGAAGCCGGGTTTAAGAGACTTAAACCTAACTTACATCTAGATTACACTGTAGAGCGTTCATTCGCCCATCACTCGCCTCAGCGACAGTCTAGGGCGGGCGCGGGTTCGTTGCACCGGCGCTGGCGGGGTGACGAGCGGCGGCTCGGTCTGACGCCCGTCCAGGTAGAACGCGGGCGTTGGTGACACCGGGGTTCATCCACCAGAAGCGGCGCCGGCGCAGGGGATGGCGCCGTCGCTGGCGGTGGAATGATCACGACCGGCGCGATGGTGAGGCGCCTGAATGGACGCCGGGGTGATGTTGGCGGCGGCGGCGGCGATAGCAACGCCGGCTCTCCGCGCGGTGTCCGGCAACTCGGGAACGGCGGCTCGTGTCCTTGGGTCGTCGCCCGTCCGGGCCTGAGCGAAGGATTGGCTGAACTTCCGCAATGCACGACGCGTGGCCTTGAAACGCGTGGCCCGACTTCGCGGTAGAAGGCGGCGCGTGGCGGCGCGGTGATGGCGGTGGCGGTCTTTACTGTCTATAGGTGCCCGCGAACTACCGTGGTCCTTGTCGGTAAAGCATACGTGCTCATCCGAGGCAAAGTTCTAATATGCGTTTACTTACGCGTGGCCGGGGCCCGAAACCAGAAGAAGGTCTGCTCTCTACCGCTGTTCAAACCAGAAGACCAAAACTTCTCGTTACACGGAGCTCCGTGGCTCCACGGGGTCACATGATCGCGTCCACGCGATGTTCACGCCCATTGCCCTGCGACATCACGCGACACGGGGTGGCCAATCGTAGCTATATCGACGTGGCAGTTGACACTAGCGTCTTAGCGTAACTTAGCGACACTTAGAGCCTTCAATAGAATTTGTTCTACGTCAGAATTTCGCCGAAATCGCCGGCGCTGGTCGGCGGCGGCCGGAAATTCCATTGACGTCACGGGCGCGCCCCCTTCACAGAGCTGGTTAACAAAGGAGGGCCTGCTCGCCCGCATCGGCGACGCGCAGGTAACCACAAATGTCCTTTTTCCTGCTGCCTTTACGACAAGCATTTTCACCACGCATTTTAACATCCGTTTGAAAATATAATTTAAATCCATAATTCGTCGATGCCATACGTGGGCGACTGTCCCATTACAATATGCTCATTTTTTTCGTTTTTTATCTAATTCATTGTGTCAAGGGTTCAGACATTTCTCATACCCAAAAGATCCTGTTTCCTGAGAATTTTAAGCTCGCTTCACGAGCATTCATACTATCACGCTCTCCCCACGTGTCGAAAGTAGTAGGTGGGTGTGTTAGAATATAAAGAAAGGAAATTCTTATTTCGGATTAATCCTACGACAGATAATACAGATAAGCATATTCTGAATCATTGACATCAAAATGTAAAACTCGCCAATTCCGTCGCATAGGTTGTCCATCATCCAAAATAATAAATGTAGAATAAATCGTTGGCTTACGGATGGGAGATGTTGGGTCGGGTTTTCGGGTCTTGGGAATAATCTAAACGGCAAACATTTCCTAAATTCTTAAAATTTTCCAATTTGCTAGTTTGTGAAATATTTCAAGTATTAACATTTCCTAAAAATAAATTGATTATATCCACATTATTATTTTTTTAACTTTATTTAAGAACCAAATAGTTTTACGACTCGTTATCATGTAATAATTATTGTTGTTAATATTATGAAATATACGCAAAATCATTTACCATTTATCTCCCAATGTTTTCAGTTTCTCTCAAGACTTGAACTCTTGACTTGATGTGTCTTCGCTTGTATGCCGACGAGATTCTCTCCCTTTCTAAGTTTTCTAGGGGTAATTGAAAAATACGTACCCAAATTTAGCTTCTTCAAAACCTCCATGAACCTATTAGCAGAATTTATTAATATTTCACTGATTTTTGTCTCCTTTTCTTTCTTTTTTTCTTTCCTTTCTCTCTACCGTTCCATTCATCCCGATTCTTTCCCAATTTCCTATCAAGCTCGTCCTCCCTCGCTTTCATTCCTGTCATTCACGTGAAAATCTTCATCCAAATTGCGTGCGTATTTTTCATTGAATGACTTCCTTTATTATGTACTATTGTAATATAAATTCTGAAAGTGGTCAGGTGGAAGAGCAGGCTAAATGACCTGAGCCTCGCCACCAATAAAGACATTTATTTATTTATTTATTTATTTATTTATTTATTTATTTATTTATTTATTTATTTATTTATTTATTTATTTATATTTATTTATTTATTTATTTATTTATTTATTTATTTATTTATTTATTTATTTATTTATTTATTTATTTATTTTGTTAATATTACTTATTTTTATTTAGTTTATTTATTTATTTATTTATTTATTTATTTATTTATTTATTTATTTATTTATTTATTTATTTATTTATTTATTTATTTATTTATTTATTTATTTATTTATTTATTTATTTATCATCAACGACGATACACTGTATTACAATGGAGGAACCAGTGGGCTTTGTACATCAACTGCGATGGTCATTAGTCGCATAATGTAGTGAATGCATTATCCAGAGAAATGGCGAAGTCCCTCTCCCGATAAATAGTAATATTCACAGCCGGGCTACACGTCGTCCTGCTGGGGATTCCCCTCTTAGTATCTCAACGGGCGGGGAACCGCCCCAGCCGTAACAAGCTCTAAGTAGTGGATGTAAACACTTACATGTGTGAGAATGAGGTGTGAGAATGGGAAGAGGAAGGAAAAATTTCACACTGATAGTGACATTATCTTAGGGTACTGCTTCGGAATAAACCTGATATTGATCGGAGAAACCACAGAAAACTAACCATCAGAGTCGCCGGCCGCTTGAATTTTCCAGACAGCGGCTGAATTCGAACTATCTAATTAACTACTGCCAAAAATCTGGCACCGCGTCGGAATCGAACTCTATGGTCCAGGCCTCCTATTAGGCCGCACTAGATTTGCAGTATGGCAGCTAAATGGTTTTCCTGTCGGACTAGCCAACTTATGAAACTATCATTCCGATCAACTCTCACGGTTTTGTTTTGTTTGTTGTCATTCACGTCTGGCCCGATTAAAGGCTTCATACTACAATAATGTATGTCTCACATTTCGTTAGAATTAAACCTGATTTTCATCTGGTTTAATTGAAAGATATTAAAGATGTTAAAGCGCGAAAGATATTAAAGTGCGTCAAGAGCAAATGAAAAACACAAAATTTAAAGTTATCTGCAGTCTGATTTCTGTGTTAATAATGACGCGAACATCCTTTGCAGTAAAGAAACCGTAAATAGTACAATATCAGATGTTTCAAATTGGTTCCGAAATAACAAATTAATAGTAAACGACAAGAAAACGGTTTTAATGCAGTTTTCCATTTCAAATAAACAATTCTGTGCTCCATTGAAAATGAACGGTGTACCATTGACTGATGTTAAGGCAACAAAATTTTTAGGTCTCTCAATTCAGTCAAACCTTAAATGGTACGTCTATTTAAATGAATTGAACACAAAATTAACATATTTATGCTACGCGTTCAGAATTCTTTCAAATTCAGTTAGCCTTCATACTGCTCGTTGTGTATATTTCGCGAATGTTTATTCCCTCCTGAGATATGGCATAATATTCTGGGGAAATACATCTTATAGCTCCCAGACTTTTAAATTACAAAAACGAATCGTACGAATAATAACCAATTCCCACCCACGTGATTCATGTAAGCCTCTCTTCATTAATCTAGGAATTTAACCATTACCGTGTGTTTATTTACGTATCAGTGGTTTTTGTCACAAATGACTTGCTTAAGGACGGGAATATATTTTCAGAAAATGCCGATGTCTATTACTATAACACTCGACGTAGAAATCATATTCATCAGGTGACAATATCAACAGCTAATTACAAAACATTCACATACAATACATGTACATTATTTTACAACTCTTTGCCAGACGACATTAAACGATTAAATTCGATAGAAAAGTTTAAATCCCAAGTGAAATCGTTCCTGCTGCATAACTGTTTCTATACAATTAGAGACTATACTGAGCATCACAAGAAAAGTAACATTATTTTTAACAATGATACATAATGCATTATTTACCATTTGGACTGTATAAATGTGTATAAACAACCTATAACAAGTATTGTACTAGACTATTGTACTAGAGTCCGGGTCAATGACCCCCAACTCGATCAGGTTTTTCGTCCAGTTAACCTGATCCATTGAGCAAATGCTGAGATGGCCCCTTGTTTTGCTTCTGGACATAAATGTTTTCTGTGCACGTCTTCTAGAATTCAGTGGGAAATACAATTATTCAAATTATCGTTTCCATGTTGTCGCGGCAGGAAGTATTATTCCGAAGGACAACATGGATAAGAGCCAAAATTTATCGCTTATTTATCCTTGAAAATAGATTTTATTACATGGGAGGGTTGTTGTTTTTTTATTATTTTTTTAAATTTAAGTAGTGTATGACTTAGTGTAGGGATCACAGAATTTTGAAAATGTGCACACAATTCATTTTTCCCCATAGCACGTCATACGCAGTTTGAACTGTTTTTTTGACGTTACATAAGTAAATAAATAAATAAATAAATAAATAAATAAATAAGTAAATAAATAAATAAATAAATAAATAAATAAATAAATAAATAAATAAATAAATAAATAAATAAATAAATAAATAAATAAATAAATAAATAAATAAATAAATAAATAAATAAATAAATAAATAAATAAATAAATAAATAAACAAATAAACAAATAAACAAATAAACAAATAAACAAATAAATAAATAAATAAATAAATAAATAAATAAATAAATAAATAAATAAATAAATAAATAAATAAATAAATAAATAAATAAATAAATAAATAAATAAATAAATAA
The DNA here is from genome assembly GCA_011170035.1 of Teleogryllus occipitalis. Taxonomy (NCBI): domain Eukaryota; kingdom Metazoa; phylum Arthropoda; class Insecta; order Orthoptera; family Gryllidae; genus Teleogryllus; species Teleogryllus occipitalis. The sequence continues at coordinate 61,853 of BLKR01009351.1, forward strand.
ATAAATAAATAAATAAATGAATAAATAAATAAATAAATAAATGAATAAATAAATGATTTTGAGATAGAAGTATTATCAATTTATTCATAGTTTCATCTGTTAATAATGATTTATACTGAAAATACTAAATACGACAATTATTTAAGATTATTGATTTATATACATGGTAATTTTTATATGACCTAATGAATTGTTTCTAAAAGTTTAATGATATTAATATTAGTGGAAAAGTATAAATTTTATTTAAATTCATTATTTTTCAAAAGTAAGTAATTGTTTAAAAAATAAGAAATTCATTATTAATATAAGTAGTCCTCAGTAACTTGCCTGTTCTTAGCAGTGACAGACTTTCTTTTTATACGTATTTCTTGTCCATTAAAACAGGGTGTGATACATGTTATACAGATACTTATGATAATAAATTGAACTTTTTGATTATTTGAAAGTTATTTATTGAAACTGGAATATACACTGTCAATGTTAATGGCACACTAAATATATAAACTCTCATAATGATATTGAATTCTTCCACTATTAGTTATTGTGACTACAATACTATTAACTACACCCTGATCATGCAGTAATTTCAATTAAACCTTCTCATTAACTTGCTAAATAATTCAAATGAGAATAATCATATTATACTCCAATGTCCATTACAAATGCATGCCAAATTATTTCCAGTAGGCCTGGAAGCAGTACAAAATTAATATACTTCACTACCTTCTGACTGTCATTAAGAGTTTTTTGCCCAGATTTTATTTTAGACAGTCTTATACATATTGAAAACTTAATTTAAGGTTTTTAATAAATATATCCCCGAATTATTTCAGAAAATGTACATATTAAGTTAAATGACACAATGAATACAAAAGTTGAAAGTATTCAAATTTCCAGTATTTATGGTAATGTGCAACATAAAATAAAAGATAGAACATAGAAATTTTAGGGACAAAGTATACAAATTTCCACCTTAGAAACATGTTCCTTTCTTATTCAAAACAAATAAAATCTAACATCTTTTAACATTCTTATGTTACCAATTTGTTCCATCTCCCCTTCTGCTCTGTATGATCTCTGACACAATAGAAGTTCTTGTTAAGGATTTGCTTCCTTGTAAGATACAGTAATTTTACATAAATTAAAACTAGATTTTTTAAAAATGACAATTTATTAAAGTAAGTTCATTTGTACCTCGTATTTATTATAATTCAATTTGTTTTATCATAATCTTAAAAGTTAGAAAATTGCGATTTAGTTCATAATAATTTCTGTTCATATTCAAATTAGACTCCTGAAGAAAAGGAAAAGTGCTCCTCAAATTGTTGAGAGAAGAAAAATGTTTGAAAAATTAACAGAACCTTTCAATAGAATTTCAATCTACATTATGTTTTTTATTAAATTTTTGGTTTTCAATGTGTACATGACTGTCTATGTATATGACTATAAAAGCTTTAAAGAGGTCTGGATGCCTTGAAAATTTTAATGTTTTATCATGTTCTTTCTTATACAAATCCCCAGACCTACATAAAAAATAATTCATGTTACTTCACATAAAACACTACAAAACATACTGATCATTATTAATATTAATAAAATTTTGAAATTACAAACTAAGTAAACATTCCAAATGATTATCTGAACCAGACTACAATCTATTTATATTGGAAATCTCATCCTTTGTAAAATTGTCAGTCAGTAACTGGACCGGGCATTTGGGGTGTGGTGAAAGCTTCTTATTTTTTGTTTGTTAATAATTGATTCAACAGACTTCACATCCACCTGTAAACATAAAGTTGAAAACATAAAGTAGGATTTATTACTATTAATCCATAACTAATTATAATTACTAGTTATATATAAGAACTATTTTAATAATGAAAACTACACCTGTCGGTTTTAAAAGAAGATTTGGAAATAGAAAAACATGAATCTTACCCGTAAAATTTTTGCTATTAGTATTGTCACACAAGATTGAGTGACATGGACCCCTTCTTCCACTGATTCCTTCCAGAATCCACAAAATAAATTTACAATTTCCTTTTGATGAGGAATTTGAATTAATTTTAACATTAAAGACGAAATATTAACAATAGTGATTCAGTGGTGGGTTGTAGTTGACATTTACATAATTGAAATGATTGAAGGCGTTGTCATTGTCAACAATAGTATTTACAATAGTATTACAACAACAATAAATACTATTGTTGACAATGACAACGCCTTCAATCATTTCAATTATTAACAATAGGCCCAGAGATAGTTGGCCTATCCATTATTTTTCAAAATGAAATTGGAATCAGAAAAATTAATAAATTACATTTACATTACATTAATAAATTACATTAATAAATTACATTACATTACATTACATTACATTAAAAATTAATTTTACATAAAAATATTAAATTGAAGAAACTAATCTTTACTACTAAAATTACCTCGAATAACTCCACTGTGATTAGTGATGAAAAAAACTGGAAAATAAAAATAAAAACGCCTAGTACTAAGTTAATAAAGTAAACGAAATCACTAGACGAAGATTTATAGAATGACAGCCAACCGCATAATTCGAATCGCTAGCAACAATACCAAACTAGCACGGCACAGTCCATATGAATGGCTTGAATGTTGGCGGTATTTACGCCGGTAGTCATTTTTTCATTGCAAACTCAAATTTTAAAAAAATGTTCCTACCACGTAAACGTAATATATACAGGGTAAATGTGTGAAGGTTGGCAGTGACTTTTGTAAACACAAATTGAAACGAAATTACCCTAAATCGAGTATGAATAAATGTTTTCATCCAACGTAGACATTTTTCAAAAGTTGTCCCGTTAGCTGGTCTTTTTAGCTGGCTAGCACTAGAGGACCATCGGTGTGAGTTGTGGCGGTGCCACTTCGCGACCGTACTTGGGCTTTTCTTGTCAGGTATCTGAGGGTAGTATCTCCAACATGGAATATGGCACGGATTTTCGCATCTTTCTCAGTCGTTCCGCTAGAGTTGCTTGATCTGCAGCACTGCTTGGTACGGTTGAGATCATGCGACACCTTGCGGCAGGGCCGAGAAAGACGCAAAAAGTCGTGCCATATTCCGTCTTGGAGATACTACCGACAGATGCCACGTTAGAGGAAAACAAGTACAGTCGACATCGGTATATTGAACTCGGATATAGTAAACTTAAGTCACTTACATTACAAATAAGCATAAGAAGATTCGGTTATAATGAACCCGAATCTCGGCTATAGTGAAGTACGAAATACAACGTCCTGGAAGTTAATTGGATCTCGAATGGTATTAGGCGAGTAAAAGGGCCTTCGGAGAGTGGGACAGTGTTCCAACAGGGGAAGAAGCATTGAAGGGTATCAAGACTACATTACGATACTTAAAAAAAGAGGACAATGCAGAATCAAGTACGGAGAGAGCACGAACTATCTGGAGAAGGATCTAGAGAAATTACAAATGAAAAATGTAGGAAGCAAACAATTGAAAACAATAAAACAATGTAGGCTTTCACGGTCGGAGTTGTAGTCAAATTTTTCTTTCGGGTTGAAGGGCCGTGGTCCATTGGAAAACATATTTCCAGACGTTTCGTCCGCAACTACGGCGGACATCTTCAGTGGCAATGTGGTCTTGGACGAAGAATCCTCCTTTGATGGTTCCCCGAAAATTGAAAACAATTTTTTACGACAAATTAAGATACTGAAATTTTCAGTTCGTGCAGTAAATGAATTTTTCTCTATCTCTATAGTAATAAAATCAATAATTGTGGAGAAATTCTATTTAATTTTGACGTCACGGATATAGTGAACCTCGGATATTGTGAACCAAACATATGAGTCCCCAGACGTTCACTATAACCGGAGTCGACCGTACAAGCCCCGGCCTCGTCCTTGTGGCTGATTGCGCGCGTGCCGCGCTGCTTCCGTTGTGGCGCTGGACCTTTGGATTCCCACTGCGGCAGAAAGCGTGGTTTCTTCCGGCGTGGAGGGGGAGAGGGAGAGCCGACTTGAGCCACTTCCGGCGCCGGAAACGACTGCACAAAGGCGCGGAGCCGGCCGGCGGGAAGGGGGCGAAGTCGATGTCGCACCGCCCACGCGAAAACCCTCCCTGCTGCTCTGCCAGTCACTGAGGGAGGGCGGAGTGCGATTCTCGGAGGAAAGTTCTTCATCACGTGCGGTGATACCTCGACCCACACACCTGTTCTTTGGTGAGCAACGTACTGAATGCATCAACTGTGGGCGTTCGTAGGTATTCAGCTAGATTTGAGTGTATTTTCATTACGGCAATTGAACATAATATAATGATAATACAAATGTAGTACCTATACAATAACAACAACAGCAATAATAATAATAATAATAATAATAATAATAATAATAATAATAATAATGATAATAATAATAATAATAATAGTAATAATTGATCACATCATTTCAGGATGTGCAACCCTCGCACAGACAGACTACACAATGCGCCTTAACCAGATCGCTTCCATTATACACCAAAAAAAATTGCAAACAACCATAAATTTGGTAATTATCAAGCCCCGTACTACACGTACAACCCTCAACCTGTGATGGACACTGAAATGGTCAGAATTTATTTCGATCCATTTTTTTGACATTTCTGTTGTACATCTTCCTTCGCTAAAACTTATATTACATTACATCCACAAGCCTCCAACAAAGAGAGCTGCAGATTATATTTTGTTCTTAGAAAAACTGTATATAACAATAAACAAAGTCAGGAATCGCTCTTTGGAATCAATTGTTGTATGGGAAGATTTTAGCATTGATTTTCTGGTCGAATTTTGCGAGAAGAAACAGTTTCTCTATTTCATTAATTCCTTCAGTTTAGATATACGCATGTTATGTTGATACGAACGATAAAAATAATAATTTTTTTCAACGATTTCATTTCATTTTAATACTTGCTTTTATCTTGAAAAATTAAATTAAATATTTCACCAAAAAAAATTCTTGGATAACACATAGGTTAAGGACATCATGAAAAAACAATCGAATTCTTTCTTTCGTTTCTAAGCATCATAACGTATCTCAAGGTTTCCTCCTTTACTTCAAAAATACAAATCATTGTTAAGAAAAGTCATAAGGCAGTCGAAAGTCATGAATCATGATCAGGATATTTTGAACTCAAAACAAAAGCAATGCGGAATATAATAAAAAATGCGACCAAAACAACTAGAAACCTTGTAGAGAATATTGTTTTAAAATATAACGGTGGGAATGCGAATTATCCGGCAACAGTGGCTACTTACTTTGGCCAGTACTTTTCGAGAATTGCTGCCGATATTACTAAGGGACTTCAGCAACAAAATTCTATTTCAGACATTTCCTCCAAAATTTCAGATATTCGTTCGTTACCGAAACATCTTCGAATCCTCAAAATAATCTGTGAACTAAAAAATTAATAATCGACTGATTTAAAAGAATTTCCAGATTGTTTTTTAAAGACATGTGCGCCTGCCATTATACTCCCGTTAACTCACATATTTAATGAATCCTTGTGCACCAGAACTTTTGCACACATTTTCAAAACAGCCTAGACTAAGCCGCTCTTCAAAAAAGGAAACACAAATTAAATTTAAAATTATCGACCTATTTCTCTTCTGTCAGATTTTTTAAAAATATTAGAGAGAATTTTTTTCATACGAATCGAAATCTTTCTCAGTAAACACGACGCGCTTTCATATTACCAACATGGATTTAGAAAATCAAAATCTACGGAAACAGCCATATTTTCTTTTCTTAAAAATGTCGCCCTATCATTCGATCAAAACGAAGCACCTATTCGATTATTTTTAGATCTCTCAAAAGCTTTTGACGTTATTAATCATGACGTTTTACTTTCAAAAGTACCTTCCGTGGTATTGCCCTAGATTAGTTATGTTCGCACCTTAAACAACGATTTCAGTAGAAATACCTTACTGGAATGATGGAACATAATATTCACACCTTGCCTACTCTCTGCCAATTGTCCGTGGAGTCCCGCAGTGATCGATTTTAGGTCCAATGCTCTTCCTTCGTAAATGATATGCCTTTGACGGTTGGAAACGAAGAAATAGTTCTCTTTGTGAATGATACGAATATTCTTTGCAATAAAGAAACCGTAAAGTGTACAATATCAGATGTTCCAAAATTGGTTTTGTAATAACAAATTAATAGTAAATGAAAAGAGAACGGTTTCAAAGCAGTCTTCCATTTCAAATAAACAATTCTATGCTCCATTGAAAATGAACGCTGTATGGGATGGAACAGTGTAATGGGATTGACTGATGTTAAGGAAGAAATTTAAGTCTCTCAATTCACTGGAACCTCAAATGAATTTTCCATTTCTGAAATGCCCATTTAAATGATTTGAACAGAAAATTAAATTAATTATGCTACGCGTTTAGAATTCTTTCAAATTCAATCAGCCTTCGTACTGCTCGTTGTGTATATTCCGCCAATGTTCATTCCCGCCTGAGATATGGCATAGTATTCAGGGGAAATACATCTTGTAGCTCCCAGACGTTTAGATTACATAAAATATTTACATTTACTGCAGCCGTCATTGGAGGTCCGAATATAAAAATTAACGCGAAGGATATTCGAAATAGGCTAAACAAACAAACGTAAAGCAGTGGGGCCTGATTGCATTTCCGGAAATTTCTTAAAATCAGGGGGTGAAGCCATGATTCCTTATCTCTTGCGAATTTTTCAAATAACGCTAAAGAATGTATTTATTCCAGACGACTGGAAAGGCACAATTTTGGTTCCTATATTTAAAGAAGGAAGTCGCACGAAAGTATGAAACTACCGGTCAATTAGTTTATCATCGGTTGTCTGCAAACTAATTGGGAATCACATTGCAGAATATTTTAAACGTGAACGGCTCAAGGCAGGGTGTCTTTTCCAAGAGCAACACGAGTTTAGTACAGGATATTCGTGCAAAATCCAAACAGTATGTCATGATATTGCTGATTCCCTTGATGTATGTCGGAGAATTGGCACGGTCGTCAGAGACTTCTCAAAAGCCTTCGATCTTTTTCCTCACGAGCGATTAATAGCAGAACCTGCTAGGGTGGGAATCAAAACTTGAGTAGTATCTTGGATTCGAGAATGGCTCCGTGGGAGAACTCAGAGAGTACGAGTTGGTGTTAAACTTTCGGAACGCGTCGAAGTAACGTCGGTTTCCCTCAGGTAAGCGTTCTGGATCCGTTGCTGTTCATTGCGTTTGTGAAGAACATCGGTCGCGACATTAAGTCCGAAATTCAACTCTTTGCAGACGATTGCGTACTCTACAGAGAAGTTAAAGGTACGCAGGTCTTTCAAGCGTTACAAGCAGGCCTAAACAAAATAGAAAGCTGGACCACAGAGAATAAAATGGAAATTAATACAAATAAATGCAAAGCGATAAGTTCCTCTAATAAAACAAAAAAAAAAACAGAAAATATCTCGTATTCTCTGAAAGACAATTTGATACCCAGAGTAAGCAATATCAAATATTTAGGAATTAATATTAACGAACATGTGCGATTGACTGAAAAAGCCAACTATGTGGCCAGAAACGCTTGGAAAGCTTTGCATTTCGAGATGATTCTTCGAGGAGGGAGTGCTAAATCGCGTAAACTAATGCGACCTACTCTTGAATACGGTTAAGAATAGTTCCATGTGGGAATCATTGCAGAAACGTCGGGAAACATTTAGACTGTGTGATTTCTTCAGAGCTTACAAAGGCGAACCAGCTTGGAAGGATATTCGGAAGCAACTCTTAAAATCATTCAAAAGCCGTCAGGAACACAATTGCAAAATTATGGGAAGAAGGAAAAAAACTGATATTGGCAAATTTTCTTTCGTTAACCGGACAACAAAAAACTGTAACGAATTACCTGCAGTGCTGTTAGACATTTTACCACAGAGGGTAGGAACATTTAAAAATAAATTAAAAACCATGGTATGATACTAATTTAAATATTTGTACTTACGTTAGGCTAGAGCTAATTTTTTAATCATTGTAGCTAAGACTCTAATTCTGTATTCATTTAGTATTCGTGATAATTTGTCTCGGACGGAAGGATCCCACCTCGGGCATGGGTGTGTTTGTGTATGTATGTATGTTTGTGCGTGCCGTTCATTCATCCTTCATTATCATCATCAGTTCATCTTCCATCCCCCCAGGACTAAACCTTGGGGTATAAAAATCGGATTCAGCCTAATACTGATCACCCTGATTAGTTACATGCAAGACTTGCAACGTGATAAAATGATACTTAACCCGTGCAAATGCATGTTCTGCGTGGTCCAAGATGGCCTATTTGTGAGCCCCCCCAAATAATAATAATAATAATAATAATAATAATAATAATAATAATAATAATAATAATAATAATAATAATAATAATAATAATAATAATAATAATAATAACACACGACTCGTTGAGGTTATGCCAACAAAACAACCTAAAAATTATGTCAACTTCACTTCGGAAAAAAACAAAAAGCATGGTGATCACCCATCTATCAATTGGAAGAGTTTCAGATTGATCATATTGCAATATCATACGTCTATCAAAAAGAAATTCACGATGTGCAAGTACGCAAAGGTGCTAACATTGATTCAGATCATTATCTAACCAGAACAAAAATTAAATTCACACCAAAAGGAAGTTCCAAAGAAAAACACCGGTGATTCCAAAATTTGATCTACACAAAATCAGACTCCAAAATCACAGAAAAATGGGAAGAACAACACGCAGAAGACTGGGAGAAATTTCAAACAAAAATCATTAAAACAGCAAAAGATCCGATCCCTCTTCAAAAAAAAACTAAACACCCTTGATGGAATCAAGAATGTGAGAATGCGCTAGAAGAAGGAAAAAAGATATTTCAAAATTATAATTGCAACAAATCAGAAGAAACACAGAAGAAATTTTTCGCAGTTCGCAAACAGACATCTAAGATTTTAAGACAAAATAAACGAAAATATGTGAACGACCAACTGGGATCAATTGAAGACAATTTCAAAAATTATAATACACACGATTTCTACAGGAGCTTTTCAAACCAAGTCAAAGGGTACTCACCACATAACCTTTGCTTTCAAAAACAAGATGGTAAATTGGCCTTGACAAATAAGGAAAATTGCCAGGAACTAGCCACATATTTTTCACAGCTCTTAAATTGTCCGGAACCTAAAGAGAGATTCCCGAAAGTGCAGCCAGAAATCACACCTCAAAACTCGTCACCACCAACACAAGAAGAAATTTATTCCCACATCAAGAAACTTAAAAATAACAAAGCATCAGGGGAGGACGGAATTGTTGCAGAACTTAAAAAATTTAGACCCAAATTCTCTCAAGGAAATTACACAAATAATCCAAGACATCTGGCAAACTGCAAAAATCCCGGATGACTGGAAGATTGCCCTCATTCATCCACTACATAAAAAAGGCAATAAATCAGATGTAAACAACTATAGAGGGATCTCCCTCTTACCAGTCACTTACCAAATTCTATCAGCTTGTCTCTTGAGTAGAACACAACAGCAGTTAGAACCCAAAATAGCAAAATATCAAGCAGGATTCAGACCAAACAGGTCATGTCCAGAGCAAATTTTCAACCTCAAAACCATTCTCAAAATGCGAGCCCTTAGACAAAAACCCATAGTATGCACATTTGTAGATTTCCAAAAGGCATACGACTCAATAGACAGGCTGTCACTATTTCAAATTTTAGAAGAGAGAGGATTAGATCCCCAAACACATGAAATCATAAAACAAACACTAACTGGTACAAAATCGAAAGTAAAATTTATGGGGGAAATTTCAGAACCCTTCGACATTTAAACCGGTGTGAGACAAGGTGATGAACTCTCTCCTATTCTATTCAATGTCGTTCTAGACAAAGTTATGGAAGAATGGGAAAAAGAACTCAAGAAATGTGAGTTGTGGAAGCCAATCCCACTGGGCTTTGCCAAAAACAACCTCTACATACCATACCTCGCATTCGCGCACGACCTAGCGATACTAACAAAGGATGAGCAGACTGCTGTCAAACAGCTGGAAGTACTTAAAGAATGTGCAGAAAAAGTAGGCTTACAAATCTCTTTCGAGAAAACTGAATTCTTTTGTTCGAAAACAGAAATTTCGAGCTTGAAATCAAAATATAGTAAAGTAAATAGGGTCCCATATTTCAAATACCTGGGAGAATTCATTGAACCGACAGGCCTTAAAAAAATCTCACAGCAACATCGCCTCCAGAAAGTCAAATACAACAAAAAATGCATGTCAAGAGGGACAAAAATTCGGTACTACCACATAGTCTTAAAACCAACAATTCTCTACGCTAGTGAAACACTGAACCTTAACAGAAAACACGAACTTGAAAAAATCAAAAAATAAGAGAGAAAGATCATTAGGAAAATTTTAAGAGGAAGACATACCCAAGACGGTTACAGGCTGCAAACAATTAAAACAACAGAACAGTTTTCAAACATCGAAATTGATATTAGGAAAAGGCGAATGAAATTCTTTGGTCATCTCAACAGACTACCGGAAAATCGACTGACAAAAAGGATACTAAATTATATAACGTCACTCAAAAATTCCTCACCTTACTAGATGAAATTCTAAAGGACCTCAAAAAGGCAAACATAAGAGCATTTTAGAAAGAGACACCTTCAGGCACAAAGTAGACAAATGGGAAGTTATGTCAGATCAACCTAAACAAAAACAGTACAGACCAAAATGGCCAGAAGAACGTAAACGAGCTTTCTCGGAAAGAATGAAAGCCTATTGGATCAACAAGAAGAAAAAAAAATTGATCGAGTTACTTGCTTAACGTCTTCCATTTCTGGGGAGAATTCGCCAATAATAATAATAATAATAATAATAATAATAATAATAATAATAATAATAATAATAATAATAATAATAATCGTAATAAAAGACAAATACTCGCTCTTAAATAATTGTCTTGAAATTGAAAATTACATCAAAGCAGAACAGACTCAGCTTGGAACGGCCAGCCCCTCACCTATGTATTACAGCGTTACGGTTAGCGCTCTATGGGAGAACGAACATTGTAATATTGCGAAGCTTTGAGATTAAATTTCACACAAAGTCAAATAGTCCATTTTATTATGGAATAGTCTGTTTTTCAGTGTCTTGAGGTAAATTGTACATAGATTTCGAGTTACTTCTCTTAATTCAGCACTCATACTAAACCTGGAGTGTTCCGGAAGAGCTATTCCCTCAAAAAGGAAGAAGATCCAAATAGGCGTTTTGGAGAATACTCCTGAAGACACATGACACGAACCTCACCTGACCTCCGAAACTCGGTCACAACAAACCTCCCCTGAGTTCCTCAAATCCCTTAACTTTGAGGAAAAAAGACAATATAATCGCTGATCCGGGAGGCCAAGATCGCTAAGGCAGTAGTGCCGTGCTCGGGCCGAAGGATCGCGGGTTCGAGTCCTGCCTTGGCATGGTTGTATTTGTGTTCATCGCTTCACACCTCATCATCACCATATTACATCATTCAGTACACAGATACTTCTAACGTAAAATCAAAAGTGGTCGTTAATGACCTCGTAGTTAATTCGACCGTAAACAAACAAAAAAACACAATATATTAAATATTAATGAATAGAATTGTTACCGACAGGCAAAAAACAAATGATATCTTTGTTTACACCAGCGTGGGAAATGACCATATGAACTGGTTATGTTTGGTAATTCAATTGCGTTTGTGCGTGGTAATGACCAATGTAATGGCCGCATGCAGAATTACAGTCCGATCCATGATATCTTGGAGAAGAGATCTGAACCACTCACAACTTCTATTGTATTGGTAAGGTTTTGATTTTAATAAGGTAGTTAAATGCCTCAGGAATGGATTTTTAACTCTCTTTGTGTCCTGCAACTTCCAACGAACGCTCATTTATTTACTTTCGTCTTACAGGAGAAAACTGCAATTATTAGTGAAATAATATACAGAGACAAAAATATCAAAATATATACCGCATGGAATTCCGAGAAATATGCAATTTGATTCTATTGCAATTATATTGATTTTCATTCGTGGAATATTTGAAAAACAATTTTCCGAAAATATTCAAAAATTCAAAATAAATACTAGTGAAAAACATCCACAAATATGTCATCCTGAACACATGAATTTGGTACCCATCCTGTAAATAGTATATGGTACTTGGCGAAGTGAACCGCGATGTTATACAGTTTGAGTAAAAAAATCAGAAAAACAGCGTTATGCTGTTTTATACAATATTTTTACAGATGTAGGGAAAAGGTGAACAGCATTATGCTGTTTTATACATTTTTTTAAATTTACGCATTGATGCAGAATAATCCCGCAATTCGAAGATTCCGGGATTGTGGCACCAGAGATAGTCCTTCTAGATTTTAACAGAGAAAATGAACTTCAGCTTTCAATGTGTACGTTTAGGTATGAGAAATATTTGCAATAACATATTTCACATGGTTTGCTACAAAATGGAATAAGAATATTTTGATCATTCGGTGATTACCCTCCCCAAGAGATTTCGAGAGTAAATGTCGATAAAGACTTGTGAGCACAACCTAGTGAGCGGAGATGGCGGTTAATGACAAGTGACAGAAATTCCATTTCTTCCTTCTGTTCCGTTCAATCATTTTGCAAGCTCTTTTTACCGGTTACTTGTGACCGTTTTACGCCTTTTTCACATCGTACGTGTAGTAATTCTCCTAGAACTTAGTCATACGTCAAACGAGTCGTACGTAATTGCTTTTTATCCCTATCGACCATGGATTCAGTACCGTTACTATCCGGGGTTCGCTGACGGTCACCCATCCAGCCACCAAGGCATCTCGATTTTTGAAGAAAGTGCAGCTGTAGTAGAAAGTGATAACAAGACAAAATGGAAGGAAAGGCAGACAAGAAATGATGAGTAGGAATACGAGTGGCAGGAGATCTAGGCGATGTCGAAAATGAAAAAAAGGTCAAGGAAATGAGTAAGTTGAAAAACATGTCAATGTGGTGGTTTGGCTTAGGCAGAAAAGGGCGTGTGTAGCCTCCAGGCCCCTCACACCCGTCCACCTCCACCCTCTAGCCCCCTCCCACCCCAGACTCGCCGTTCCCCACGACGAAGACGTACGGCTCCTCGAGGAAATTAATTGAAGTGGATTAACGAAACCCGGCCGAGGCCACTCGCCGGCGGGGGCGAAGGGGCAGAGTGGGAGGGGGCGGGGTGGGATTCGAGGAGGCGAGTAGATGGGAGAGGGAAAAGGCAGGGTCAGTGGCAGAGCGTGCGATGGCGAATGGACCTGCGATACCGGCAAGTTAGCTCCGAGCCAGCATTGCTTCTGACTGTGCAGCGACTCTGTCCGAGACGTCCTATACCGATGGTTGGTTAGTTATGATTCCGGGCGCGTCAACATATTAGGTCAATAGTCCCGTAAGTGTAGTGCATGCCTTTTCTCGGGAGATGACGGTAATCTTCCCCCGCTGGATGGCGAGATCCGGCGCCGACCTACTGTCGACTAGCGGGGTTTCCCCCTAACGAGGACTCTCCCACCAGCGGAGCATCGCCCCAGCCGGGACAAGCTCTAAGCTCCCGACCGGTATCCCGGAATATGGTAGTGTAGTGCATGTTAGTGTGCGTGTGTGTAAGGGGAGAGGAGGGGACAAGGAAGAGTAAGGAAAGATCGCGCGCGGTCCGTGGTCCGTTTGGTAGGGTACTGCTCCGGCATTCACCTGGTGTTGATCGGAGAAACCACATAAAACTATCGATCAGAGCAGCCGGGCGCTAGAATTCTCCTCCTGTCAGCGATTGAATTCGACCTAGCTGAAAGGCGAATGTCGAAAATCCTGCCGCGTGGGGAGTGGGAACCTAGGACCTCCCGGTCACAGGCGCTGCAGTGACATCATTTGATGGACTGAGCTACCGCCTCCGGTTCCTTTACCGACATTGCTGTTGAATTGAGCATCAGCTATAACACTAGGCAAGTGTTGCACTAGATTGTGAGACTAGCAGCAGTGATAAAGATCGCGGAAGGACCGATCTCCCTCCCCCGGAGGACAATAAGCGAAGGGGTGTCGACGTAGTGGACTTCCCAGGAGATTCATAACAAGTAACCGATTGATAGCGTTTTGATTTCAATATGTTATTGGAATAAGGTATTTAATGTACTGAATGACGAACTTCAACCAGATGAAAACAACGCACATTAATGACATTTTTCTGTGGGTCAACGAATTGTTAAATATACGTGATCCCATTTTTTTCCTTCTCTATAGTATAGATTCTACAATAGTATTCTACTATATAGTATTCCACTATAAAGTATCACTATAGTAGAACGTAGTAGAATAATCATTCACCGTTGTATTGACAGTTGTGAAAAGGTGTTTGAAGTATGTACAATATATTAATTGAATTGCTGTTTGATTGTAATACTGTGAGGTTATTTTTACGGAATATTGATTTCTATGTTTATTATGGTTACCGTCTTGTCTTGAGTCTTGAGTCTTGAATATAAAAAATACAGAGCTTGAGTTTTATTATTTTGTTCTATTTCTGATGGAAATTTAATATTGAGATTATAATCATTGAAGAATTTTAAAATATTAGTGATATGTTGTCCATATGTTATGAGTAATGAATCAACCACATATCTTGATAGAATAATAAATCAGATTTGCTCATTTTCTTTTTTCAAGCTGTCTGATTACTATTCCAAAAATAACTGGTGAATTTACCATCAATAGGGGTTCAATCTATTTGTTGATAAATTTTAGTTTTAAATGAAAAAGTAATGATATTAAGAATAAATGTTGTGACACTATTATTTCATACTTATGTATATTTATTAAAGGACTTTATTTATTAGTTCATTATTTATTAAGGCGTCACTAATTATTGTAAAATATGGTTGGATTAGGTTAGGTTAAGTTAGTTCACATAATGAAGGCCTCAAAACGTTGTATCTCATTTCAAATATAGTCTAAAATAATCTTATGTTCTTCACTTGCCGACAAAGTTGGTTTCCAATGTCTGTGAGTCCTCTTTTACCCATATCTCTCGGAAGTGTAATATGTTCGACTGCAGATTTTGGACGGTGCATGCGTGCTTTCGTCATTATACTCCTTATTTTCCGTTGTAAGTTCTCAATGAAAATTTTGCTCCACTTAATGATGCCAAATGAATAGTTTAAGACTGTGACAGCATAGGTGTTATTAGCTTTTATGATATTTCTTCCATTCAACTTTGTTGTCAGGAACTTTCGAGTTCTTCCGATGAATTCCTCTGTAAATTCCTCTGGCAGCTCTACAGAGCGATCAAAATCAAATGGATGTTCTTTGCTTTACAGAACATTGGTTATCTTGTAACGAACTTAGCATTTTCCGAATTCCAAATTTTTACCTACCAGGCTTTTATTGCAGAGAGAGAGAATCGCATAAAGTTCCTACCCAGGGGGTTCTTGTATTTACGTTAGAAATAATATTGTTTCTATCCCCTTGGCGGAACTAAAAGTGTATTCCATTGAAAATATTTTCGAAATTTCTGTTGTACATCTTACTTCACTAAAAGTCATAATACTTTGCATCTACAGACCTCCAACAAATAAAACTGCAGATTATATTTTGTTCTTAGAAAACCTGGAGATAACGCTTAACAAAGTCAGCAATCGCTCTTTTGAGTCCATTGTTGTATGCGGAGATTTTAACATTGATTTTCTGGTCGAATCTTGCGAGAAAGAAAAGTTTCTCAATTTAATTCATTCCTTCAATTTAGACATTACAATCAATATACTTACACGGTTCACAAAAAATTCGATGAAGACAATTGATCAAATTATAATTAACAAAACTACTACTCGATATGAAGTTGAAACAAAAGATTTAGGATACAGTGACCACGATGCACAAATTCTTACCATTATAAGAAATGCGATCATTGACACAATAAATAATACACGTATGTTTAGATTCTTTACAAAAAGTAAAATAAAATATTCATTGATTACTTGATCCAGGAGTCATGGGAAGCGGTTTATAATACAGTTGATACAAACGACAAATATAATTCTTTTTTTTTTTCAACTCTTTCATTTCATTTTAACACTTGCTTTCCTCTTCAAAAAAGAAAATTAAATATTTCACGGAAAAGCAATTCTTGGATAACACAAGGGATTAGGACATCTTGTAAAAACAAGCGAATTCTTTCTTTTCATTTCTAAACGTCATAACGTATCTCAAGATTTCCTTATCTACTTTATACAAAACATTGTTACTCATAAGGCAGGCTAAAATCAGTGGATATTTTGAACTCAGTCTCTCAACTTAGACGATATAAATGTGAACGAGGCAACAGTGGCTACTCTTTAACCAATACTTTTCGAGAATTGCTACCGATCTCACTAAGGGTCTTCAGGCACAAAATTCAAAAACAGACAGTTCACCCAAAATTTTAGACACGATGTTCGTTTCCGAAACGTCTTCCTATGAAATTCTAAAATAATCGGTAAACTAAAAAATAAATATTCGTCCGGTTTAGATGAATTCCCGGATTCTTTGTTAAAGACCTGTGCGTATGCCATTATACACCCGTTAACTCACATATTTAATTCATCGTTATGTACCGGAACGTTTCCAGATATTTTCAAAACAACTAAAATTAAGCCGCTCTTCAAAAAAGGCAACAAAAATGAAATTCAAAATTATCGGCCCATTTCTCTTCTATCAGTTTTTTCAAAAATATTAGAGAGACTTTTTTACGTACGAATGGAAACCTTTCTCACTAAACACGACGCGCTTTCAGATTGCCAACATGGATTTAGAAAATCAAAATCAACGGAAACAGCTATATTTTCTTTTCTTAAAGATGTCGCCTCATCATTGGATCAAAACGAGGCACCTATTGGATTATTTTTAGATCTCTCAAAAGCTTTTGACGTCATTGATAATGACATTGTACTTTCAAAATTACCTTCTTATTGAATCCGTGGTATTGCTCTAGATTGGTTATGTTCGTACCTTAAACAACGATCTCAGAGAGAGTCGACGCCGGGACGCCATACGAGTAGGTCGTGCTGTGAACAGTGGTGTACAAACGATACACGAGTTATTTACCTAACTTGTTGTAACTATACGAATCTGTTTCTAATACTGTAAGCAAAACACAGTATATCATCACGTGAATTTCACGTACAGCTGCAGATGCAGCTGTACCTCCAGGAAAAATGGATTCTCCTGACAACAGGAGAGACATAACCCCCAACAGTACGGACTCACAACAAGGTATGTCATTAAAGAAGTCATATGCAGGTGCTACATCATCAGATTCCTTTCCATCTAAAGAACAAGCTATTGTAATCGAAGCTCAAGAAGGACTTTCAATTAAAGATTATATTAGCAAGGTTGCCTCTATTGTTGATGCTAGTAATATTAGATTTGTTTCACGCATATCTAACAACCGAATATGTATCTTTCTGTCAAGTCAAGCCGTTGCAGATAAATTCACTGATAAAAATAAAACAATTGTTATAAAGAATCGTGAACTCAATGTTAGACCTCTCATTAGTAAACTTAAAAGGGTAATTATATCCAACGTGTGCCCAATCATACCACACAATATAATTGAAAAGGAGTTCACCAAAAGGAAAATTACAACATCCTCCAAGATCTCGTTCATAAAAGCAGGAATATCAGAACCGGGCTTCTCGCATATTATGAGCTTCAGAAGACAAGTGTACATAGAACCTGAAGATCTAAACAAACTACCAGATTCAACTGTTGTTTATTTTGACAATACCTTTTACCGTATATACTTCTCTACTGATATCATGACCTGTTTTATTTGTAATCAAGAAGGACATGTAGCTCAGCTTTGTCCCAGTAAACCCAGTGGAAATGATGAAATGGAAACTGAAGTTACTCAACAACATAACCAAAGTCTCTCTTCTATACCAAATCCTCAACCTGCAGATAACATCAATGAAAAAGTAATATCACCCTCTACTGATATGAATGTAACCTCAAAAATACCTCCACCATCTAACTCATCCACTCAAATTGAAGAAACTATTCACACAAAAGAGAGTGAAGACAACACTTTGAAGAAAGATCTTGAGGCCAATAATAATGCCCCTGTATTTACCCAACCTCAATTTGGTGACTTCCCTGCTCTTCAAACTCCACAATCAAACAACCCCAACTCCACAAATAATTTGATTAAGAAACGACCTATATCCTTATCATCAACAACCTCAGACCCACTTATTGAACCCTTATCAGAACCTGATAAACATTTCAATATTGACCTCACTGCAAAAGAAAAAGAAAAGAATTATAAAAAGTCAAGATTAGAAAGTACTAATATTGAAGAATCTGGAAAACTGAACACTCAACTGGCCCCTCTCAAGGAAATATTATTGGACCCAAACAAAAAATATCCCTCGAATTTTCTTCAAATGAAGAGTTTTCTTGAAAAAACTAAAAACAGCACTGAGGTAATTTTAATAGCTCTAGAATTTACCCCTGATTTAACTCAATTGATCCAAATGTTAGAAAGAACATATCCAAAATTAAAGGATAAAAATACGAAGAGAAGATTTACAAATCTAAAAAAGAAATTAAATAAACACAGTAAAAGCAATGAATCAGAGTACTCTAGTGATACAAGTTAAAGTATTTCATCCTATTAAATTAAATATTAACTAACAATGGTTGAAAGCATATTACAATGGAATATAAATGGATTTAGGCCCCAAAGAGAAAATCTGTTTATTCTGATTAACAAATTTAATCCAGATGTAATATGCTTGCAGGAAACTAATAATTCAGAAAGGGTGATACCACAATTAAAAAATTATTCTGTATACTTAAAGAATAGAAATAATCCAAGAATATCCAGTGGAGGCATAGCTATATATATAAAATCACTTATTCAAGCAGATGAAATTTATATAAACACCAATATTGAATGTACAGCAGTCAAAATCAACATGGGAAGAAAATATTTGAGTATCTGTAATATCTACCTCCCTAATAGTTATAATTTTACAGAAAATGAAATATTAAAAATCATAGATCAGCTACCTAAACCTTTTATTATGGTAGGTGATTTTAATAGTCACAGCCTAATGTGGGGATCGTATAAAGATGACAGTAGAGGCAAGATTATTAAAAAAATATTGGAAGACCCAAATATATTGATACTTAACAAAAATCAACACACTCACCTTAATAATACACACAAAAGGTTCAGTGCAATTGATCTAACAATATGTTCATCTTCTATTGCTTCTAAATGGGACTGGAGTACTACAGAAGACTTACATGGAAGTGACCATTTTCCCATTCTCATATCTTACTTCAATAATACCTCAGTGTCTGCTTGCACTAACTATCATCCTCGATGGAAATTCCAAAACGCTAACTTTGACAGATACAAAGAAATATTATCAACAAAAATAAATGAAATTAATATGTTAGAAGAGAATTCCTCAATCTCCCTCAATAAAAAAATTGAGAAACTGACTGATCTCATCCTCAAAACAGCTGATGAAACAATCCCAAAATCTTCAGGAAAACCAATAAGGAAAAAACTACCTTGGTGGAATGAAGACTGCAAAAATGCCCATAAATTATACAGACACTCATTCAACAAATACAAGAGGCATCCAACCATAGAAAATCATATTGATTATAAAAGAACACGAGCAAAAGCAAGACGAATATATAAAGAAAATAAAAGGCAGTGTTGGATTGATTTTATCTCATCAATAAATTGCTTCTCTAACCCAGCAGACAATTGGAAAAAAATCAAAGCTATCAATGGTTGCTACAAGCAGAACTTTCACCCTAAATTTATGGTACATAACGACAGAACTACCTCTTCTAACGAAGAAATTGCGAACATTCTAGCTTCTACATTTGCTAATAACTCAAGCGACAGTAACTTTAACTATGAATTTCAAATATACAAATCTAATTCGAATATAACAATCGATAGAATTATTCAACAAAATTCGTCAAGTAATCCTACATTAAATTATCCCGTACAAGTACAAGAAGTTGAGATTGTGCTATCTCGTACTAGAAATTCAAGCCCAGGACCAGATGGAAGATACAATGTTTTTCTGAAAGAACTGCCGACAAATGCTATTGAATATGTAACTCGACTCTTCAATGAAATAATAACCACTGGCGAATTTCCTGACAAATGGAGAGAATCTATAGTTATCCCGATTCTTAACCTAACAAAGATCCAACCAACCCGAATAATTACAGACCTATTTCCTTAACGTCCACCCTCTGCAAATTACTGGAAAAAATTGTCAGTAGAAGACTTAATTGGTACCTCGAACATCATAATAACATTTCACCATTCCAAAGTGGTTTCAGACGAAATCGTTCTACAACTGACCATCTAGTAAACATCCATAGTGACATTTGTGATGCCTTTATAACAAACCAACATCTTGTGACAGTTAGTTTAGATATGGAAAAAGCTTACGACATGGTCTGGAGAGATCGAATCATCAAAATTCTCCACGAAATGGGGATAGATGGCCAAATACTAACTTTCATAACCCAGTTCATGAAGAATAGATCTTTACAAGTTAAATTCAAGAATATTTTTTCGAACAAATATACAATAAAGAACGGAGTGCCTCAAGGATCTGTGCTTAGTGTACTACTATTCTTGATTGCCATAAATGATATCACGAACCATATCCATCGACCAGTGAAAGTATATTTGTTTGCAGATGATATCACTATAACATTAAGTGGAAAAAATATTAAAACATCTCAAGAACTGCTTCAAATTACTTTAAAAGAACTTCAAGATTGGTCCAATACGACAGGTTTCAAGATCTCTAAATCCAAATCTGAATGTATAGTTTTCAATAAAAGGGGTAACTTATCGGATCAGCTAAAACTTACAATAGGACCACAACAACTTAAATGTTCTAGCCTAATCAAAATTCTAGGAATATTATTTGATAGTAAACTAACATGGATACCACATATTAAGAATTTGAAAGCTAAATGCCTTCGAAGATTAAATGTATTAAAAGCCATTTCATCAGCATCGTGGGGAGCCGACAGAAATGTTATACTATCAACATACCAAGCTCTCATTCGTTCTAAGATAGACTATGGAGCAATTATTTACCAGTCAGCTAGGCCAACAATATTAAATAGTCTTAATCCAGTCAACTCAGCCGGGTTAAGATTTGCCATTGGCGCATATCGAACGAGTCCAATTTCGAGTATTCTTGCGGAATCCAATGAAGAACCTCTTCACATCAGAAGAAGAAAACTATGCTTTTCTTATGCCTGTAAAATATCATCCACTCCTAATAATCCTGTTTATAAGAATGTTTTCTCCAGAAAATATTACGAAAAGTATACAGAGAAAAAGGATGCTCCGAAACCAGTTTATTATCTCCTGAATCAGTATCTTGAAGAAATTCACTTCACATTTCCTACTGTTCGAACTACCACGGTTAAAAAAAGACCTCCATGGATTCTTTCCCTAATAAATATCAACATCAGCCTTAACGATCTTCCAAAAAAGGTAACTAATACGTTAATTTACCAAGCCTACTTCAACGAAATCTATAACAAATACATTGGATATACGCACATCTTCACCGATAGCTCCCGTAAAGAGATCGGAGCTGGCTGTGCAGTACAAATTAAAGAGACACTATTACAATCAAGGCTAAATGATTATTGCTCTATTTTTTTATTGTGAAGCATACGCCATTCTTCTCGCCTTTAAATATATTCAAGAACAAACCGAAGACAAATTTGTTATTTTTACAGATTCCAAAAGTGTGCTAGTAAGTTTAAGTAATACTGAAAACCAGGAACCTATAGTAAATGAAATAGCTAACTTATATTATGACTTATTACACATCAATAAGGAAATAATTCTCATTTGGATACCATCGCACCGAGGTATTGCCGGAAATATATTAGTTGATGAAGCAGCTAAAGACTCTATTAATTCACCTTTGGAAGAGCATGCAGTCTCCCACAATGACATCAAAAAAGAACTTCATCAAAGAAACAAGGATGTTTGGAATACTGAATGGACAAGATCACCAACCCTACTACATCAGATCACGAAAAGTATCTTCGATGACCACCTTCCTTACCTTCACAAGAGAAAATATCAAACTGTTCTCACCCGCTTAAGAATTGGCCATTACAAACTCACCCATCAGCATTTACTAACAAAAGAAATACAAAAAAATTGTGACCAATGTCAATCTGCCCTCTCTATACCACACATATAATTGTTCTGTCCCATTTACAAAGATATCCGAAAAAAATATGCAATACCTCTCACTCTCCTAGAAATCCTTAAAAACAAATACCACATTGAAAATGTCTTTCAATTTTTAAAGGAAATTAACCTATTCAATAAGCTGTAAAAAACTAAAAATCTGTTAAACACCAATATGGTCAAATATTGTATTATCAAATAATGTATAGTAATGCCCAACATGTTTTTTGGTGATGTTCTCTGTTTATATTATGTTGCTGTTGAATATGATTGTTAATTGTCCTCATGTAAAGTTACCTATATTGACAAATTATTTATTTGTGGTTTAATTTTAAATTTTGTTGTATGCTCTGTTGTACACTATATATACTGTATTTTGAATGTGGTCGCTAATGACCTAGTAGTTCATGTGACCTTCTAAATAAAGCATAATTAAAAAAAAACGATCTCAGAGAGTTGAAATACCTTACTGGAATGATGGAACATTACGTACGCATCTTTCCGACTCTTTGCCCATTGCACGTGGAGTTCCTCAAGGATCGACTTTAGGCCCTATTCTGTTCCTACTTTACGTAAACGATATGCCCTCGACGATTCGAAACGGAAGAACGGTTCTCTTTGCGGATGATACGAACATCCTTTGCAATAAAGAAACCGTAAATAGTACAATATCAGATGTTTCAAATTGGTTCCGAAATAACAAATTAATAGTAAACGAAAAGAAAACGGTTTTAATGCAGTTTTCCATTTTAAATAAACAATTCTGTGCTCCATTGAAAATGAACGGTGTACCATTGACTGATGTTAAGGCAACAAAATTTTTAGGTCTCTCAATTGAGTCAAACCTTAAATGGAATGTCCATTTAAATGAATTGAACACAAAATTAAGTTCATTATGCTACGCGTTCAGAATTCTTGCAAATTCAGTCAGCCTTAATGCTGCTCGTTGTGTATATTTCATAATATATATGGCATATGGCATATATGGATACGGTATAATATTCTGGGGAAATATATTTTATAGCTCCCAGACTTTTAGATTACAAAAAACAATTGTACGAATAATAACCAAATCCCACCCACGTGATTCATGTAAGCGTCTCTTCATTAATTTAGGAATTTAACCATTACCGTGTGTGTTTATTTACGTATCAGTGGTTTTTGTCAAAAATGACTTGCTTAAAGCGGGAATATATATTCAGAAAATGCCGAAGTATATTACTTTAACACTCGAGGTAGAAATCATATTCATCAGGTGACAGTATCAATAGTTTATTGCAAAAAATTCACATACAATACATGTACATTATTTTACAACACTTTACCAGATGACATTAAACGATTAAATTCGATAGAAAAGTTTAAATCCCAAGTGAAATCGTTTCTGCTGCATAACTGTTTCTATACAATTAGAGACTATACTGAGCATCACAAGAAAAGTAACATTAATTTTAACAATGATACATAATGCATTATTTACCATTTGAACTGTATAAATGTGTATAAACAACCAGTAAGAACTATTGTACTACAGCCTCCGGGTCAATGACCCTCATCTCGATCAGGTTTTTCGTCCATCCATCAGGTTTCGCTGATCCATTGAGCAAATGCTGAGATGGCCCCTTGTTTTGCTTCTGGACATAAATGTAACTTCATTTTCTGTGCACGTCTTCTAGAATTCAGTGGGAAATACAATTATTCAAATGAATGTTTCCATATAGTCGCGGCAGGATGTATTATTCCGAAGGTCAACATGGATAAGAGCCGAAATTTATTGCTTATTTATCCTTGAAAATAGATTTTATTACATGGAATTTTTTAAAAAATTTAAGTAGTAAATGACTTAGTGTAGGGATCACAAAATTTTGAAAATGTGCACACAATTCACTTTTCCCCATAGCACGTCATACGCAGTTTTAACTGTTTTTTGACGTAAAATAAATAAATAAAAAATAAATAAAAGTTCATCTTCCAGTTTACCTTGGTCAATGTGCCTTGCTTTTCTCTTTCCCAGGTATTATTATTATTATTATTATTATTATTATTATTATTATTATTATTATTATTATTATTATTCCTGTACACTATCTCTATGTGCTTTTTTTACATAATCAATTCGAATGCTAATTGCGTATTATCTAGAGTATATGCCTTAACTCTTGAAAAACATTAGTCTGTTGAATGCAAATCCATTATCAATACACAAGAAAGAAAACATTTTAGAAAATTTGCACACAATACACTTCTCCTCATAGTATATCAAATACAGTTTTAACCATTTTGCCGTTAAATATATAAATAAACACATTTCTCCTCGTGCTTATTCATTTGTCTAAACTATTATTTCTTACCTATTCTTGGTATTGACTTCTTTCACAAACACATAGAATCATCGATTTTCTTTAATAATATATTCTTCAAATGCTATGTATAGTAATGATTTGTCACATTTCCCCACTCAGTTGTCATGCACTATAAAGAATTTGTAAATTTTTCTATTAAATTTACTGCTTGATCACATTGCCATTTATGTTTTAAAATAAAATAACAGATTATGAAATATTTATTACATAAATCCAAAATATTTGTAATCCAATGTGTTGATTTAATTTCCTGTATTGATTTAATATATACAAACCTTTAATGAAATTACTGAATAATTTTATGTGTTACAACACTCCAACATACTAAATAATTTTGATGTAGGGTTTTGAATCAATGAATAAGATGTGCCACGTGCATGTTGGAAGTCATTATGAAGTCTGTGTACAGCTTTTTCCTAATTCCAAATTAATGTTCTTTCAGTAATAAATATTAGATAAAATTACATTAAAAACAGAAGTTGTTAAATAAATATACTCTAATATTTGTATTACGTACGCAGAGAAACAAATGGGCGGCGAATGACATTTTTTTATTTATACAATGAAAATTTATAATCTATTTCATTCCGAAGTAATAAGTAAATATGATAATTATTTGCTTATACAATATCAAAATAAAATACAATGATCAATGAAACAATAACTTGCAGAAAAGTCCCCACTGGTACTTTCCAGGATCAATACACAAGGACTATAACAGAAAAGAGAAACAAATATTAGAATAATAATAACACAAAACGGAGCATTCTTTTTATGTTGTGTATGTCAAGTACTAAATCGGTAAGGAAGTTGCAAAGGGGAGGTTTTATTGAGGCGAGAAATTTCTTGGCTATTGTCTAAAAGGTTTAGGGCTAGATGATTTGGATGGGTTTCCAGGCGCTTATTGTAGTTTAGGCCAATTTCTTGTATCTTCTCTTGAATTGTTTGAATATTGAGGTCTCGATGGAGTGCTGCATTAGACATGTACCAAGGTGCTGATGAGATGACTCAAACTTTTTGACTGGAATCTTTGAAAAATTGATAAGTTTGTTCTGCTGGATGTGCCCCAGATTTGGATTCCATATGTCAGTGCAGGAACTAGGATGGTTTTATAAATAAGCAATTTATTTTCCAGGGACACTTTGAATCTGTAGCCAATGAGCCAGTAGGGTTTCCTTGTTTGAAGTTGGAGCTTTTTTTTTTGTCTTGTATATACTATTTCCAGGTGAGACGTCTATCCAAGTGAAGACCTAGATATTTTACGCAATCGGTTTGGGGAATTGTTTTTCTGTTGATTTGTATTGGCGCGCACGTTTCTTTCCTGAGAGTAAATGTAATGTGAGCTGACTTGTTCTCATTTACTTTTATTCTCCACTTCTTAAACCATTCTTCGAGTGTGATGAGATGGTCTTGCAGGTTATCCGAAGCTCTTCTAGGATCATGGTCTGAAGCTAATATGCCTGTATCATCAGCAAATGTCGCAATTATTGTGTTTTCTGTTTCTGGAATATCTGCTCCGTATAACACTGGACCAAGTACGCTACCTTGTGGTACCTCAGATTGAATAAGTTAAAGGTCTGAGAGTTCGTTTTGATATTTGATTTGGAACTGTCGATCCGTAAGATAAGATTTGAAAATATCCAGGGAGGAATGAGGTAGGTAGAGCTTTAATTTGTACAGATATGCATACCTTTTTGTACCTTATGCCATACCTTATCGAAGGCTTGCGAGACATCAAGAATGGCAGCAAAACAGTCTTGCTTGTTTTGGAAGTTGTTCTCTATATATGATGTGATCCTGTTTATTTGTTCGATGGTGGAGTGCTGCTGGCGAAATCCAAACTGATGGTCGGGAACGATGTTACGGATGTAAGGTCGCAGTCTTGCTAGGAGAAGTTTCTCAAATACCTTAGATAAAACTGGAAGTAGGCTTATAGGACGATATGATGACGCGTGGGACTTCGTGTGGGGATTTGCCTGATTTTAGGAATAGCAGAATTTGGGCAACCCTCCATTAGGCGGGGTAATGTCCAGTGTGAATTATCCCATTGAAGAGTGCTATGATTAGTGCAATCCCTTTGCGTGGTAGTTCTTTTATCAACTGTGCAGTGATGAGGTCATAGGGCGGTGCTTTTCTACAAGGCAGGTCCTTCTGTATTACTTTACATAATTCTTTAGTTGTAATAAACTTTATAGGAAGGGCCATTTGTGCTGGTGAATCTAGATATTCTTCGATTTCCTCTTCATCTCTCATATTCGTAGGCGGGAAGTTCTGAAAACCGTTAGGGAAATGGTGTGTGAATACTTGAATTTTTCGGTAGCGTTTCTCGCCCATTTTCTATTTTTGTCTCGAATTGGGGGTTCAGGTTTGATTGGGTGCTTTAAGTATTTTGTGGCTTTAAATAGGGAGTAATCTGTAGCTTCCCTCGGGGAAAGGTTGGAGATGTAATTTTGAAACTTGTTATATCTGAAGTTATTTAGAAGCCTGCTGAGTTGTCTAGTGGCTCTATTATAGTTGGTTTTATCTCCTACTAGACTTGAAGTTTGCCATATTTTTATTAACCTTCTTTTCTCAGTGATTTTGTTGATGACTTCCGCTGGCCACATCGTCCAATTTTTAATGAAAGCCCGTTGAGGTGTTGCATGCCATGCTGCAGTTTGTATGTTTTGCGTGACATACTTAGTTGCTTCATCAATGTCATCAGCAGATTTTAATGGCATTCGAATTTGGGCGTTCTGGGAGATCCAGTTTCGGTACACGTTCCAATTGGTATTTCTATTTACAAGTATGACGGGAGCGGGTCGTAGTAATATTGTATTACTAATAGTGACAATAACAGGAGTATGGTCAGATGATAGTTCATGGGATGCTTCAATGGAGTAGTAACCAGATGATATACCTCTGGCGACGAAAACATCTAGTAATTCTGGAATTTTGTTTGGATCTTTAGGCCAATACGTTGGTTCTCCTCTAGAGGTGGTTTCAAGCTGAAGTGATGTTACTGCTTTCTGGAGTTCCCGTCCTCTCGTACTATAAATCTTGAGCCTAAGTTGCTAAAGTAGGTTTCAAAGCGTGCTTTATTAATATTGAATCTTGGTGGACAATAGAGAGCACTTACTGTAAGAGACCCACGCCAGTCAGTGATTGTTATAGTAGTAGCTTGCAGATCGATATCTTGAAACTCTTTTTCTTCGTGATGTTTTATATTTTTTCTAATGAGGATAGCAGTGCCTCCGTGTGCATGACCGTCAGGGTGTTTGGTATCATATATAGTTTTTCAATTTGAAGTAATTCTTGACTGTAAAATGTGTTTCTGATATTAGTATAATGTCAATTTTGTTCTACGAAAGAAATATTTTGAGTTCTTGGCGATGTTTCATCAAGCCGTTGACATTCCATACTGCAATTCGAAAAAAAATACGCATTGGATAATTTAGTCACTAATGTTGAAACTAGATTTAGGACAGCATTTATTTGCTGGCTTTGTTGTAGCAGAACATTGTCAAATCTTTCAAATGAGTGCTGGATAATGCTCATAATAGAGTGGTTCTCATCAAGATATTGAGGTTCTGTACGCTTTGACCGAGCAATATCGGCCCACGTTCTTTCATTAGCTTGTGAACGTCTTTTGTTTACTTCATGATAAATACTTTCATTTTCGTGATTTTGTGCATTGTCATCTCTTTTTGAATATTACTTCTTTGTTTATTAAGTTTATAATAGCCTTTCTTTTTTAGTATTTCCTGGTATACTTTACAACCTTTATAGTTTGCAGGATGATTGCCTTCTCACAGAGCACATGTTGGTTCACTTTGCCTTTCTTTTTCACATTTGTCAGAAGCGTGTTCTCTTCCACACTTAACACACCGAAATGGGTACGCACAGTAGGTTCTGGTATGTTCGTATGTTTGGCCATTTTTACATTGAACTATGTCTCGTCGCTTCATACGCGTGGTTCAAATGCAACAACACAATTTAGCAGTTGGTTAATTTTAAATATTTCTTTGTTATTAGAATTTATGGCGGACATTTATTATAATTCTTACATTATGCCCCTCTTCCAAAAGCGCCGCTTTGGTACTACATGTACTTCTCACTACATGTTGCCGTGCCTCTAATACACTGCAATATTCAATGGATCACAATATTTGTTGTCTTTGCTGAATATTTATAGGTAATAACACTGTTCCTGTGCACAATTTTTAATGTTCAACACGAAACACAAGTTGTTATCGCTTGGCCTCTCCTTATCTTAGCGCGTTCACTGTGGAGCAAGGTAAGGCTACGCAGCGGCGGACACGTTGCGCACACCACGGCGTCCAGGCGGGAACTTATAGATGTATTTTCTTGTCGGCAAATAATAAGTCAAATATTATTACCGTCTAGAGGCCAGGCAGCAGCTTCAATTATTTCAAATAGAAATAATCAGACGGAGCTGACCTCAGGAAATTTGTTTATTCGTCAAGGCCCCCTGACGAATGACAAGTGAAGCAATTTTTATAAAATTCATTATCAGTACCACTTTCACTGCCACTTCTACATACTAGCATCTGATTTGCAATGCGAAGTCTTACCTTGGAGCCATTGGTGATAATAACAGAAGATCTTATAATCTTCTCTACACATGTCTTCTACACTCTTCAAGTTTTCCATAACGTGCACACGTGGCGCTAGCTAAACACAAGTAACCACGAGAACTGCGCGGTTTGCAGGATTCGGATGTTGCAACCAAAATTCTCCATGCTGATTGGTTGAAACCCCACTAACCTCACGCAGGATGCTTCCTCAAACCCGTTTAATTTACGCAAGCGATCGTCGTCACTTAGATGTCGCTAAGAAGGAACTACAGAATTGCACTCAACCACAGAGCCTGTCGGTGCAAGCGACAGCTGTCGGTAGCATTCCGATTCCGACAGCCGTCGGTTTCATGCACAGAAAAGCGCTCCTCGGTTGCCCTACGGACATCGCTCGTCTCCGCAATGCCCTGGGCGCAAGATTTGTGCATTCGCACGAGGTTTTCACATAGCTCTAACCCTACCCCAGCGCTTTGCGCTCTCGCTTATATACCCTCAAACCATGCGACACGCAACGTCATCTTGCGTTCGTGCGGCAATTGACACCACGTGACTGCCGCGCCGCCACGCAGTTTGGACATCCCTTTCCATGAATTTCTGCAAGTTCCTAAAGTACCTCGGGGTGCCTTTGCCCCTAGCTTCAAACTCTCCTTACTTTCTTCTAGCGGCATCTCTGCCTGCACTAATCCTGCCACACGGTGCCTGCCTGGCGCCGGCCTTCCTGCCCACGAGCTTCAATTCAATACGTCACAATATTTATCACGTATTTGTTCGGATATACGCGAGATACGAACTACGAACTGGCTAGCGCAGTAATAGACTCCGCGAGTACGACGTTAAGTTATAAAACGACTAAAGTATTAGGTTGGAAACGATATCTCGAGCGATCGAGAATCGTCACCTGAACGATTCACAACCGCCCAACGGTCTCATTCTACGCAAGCAAACGGAAGGATGAGAACGTGCCTACGAGGACCGCAGAAGACACCTTGTGGATCTGCTCTCTTAATCTGAATCAGTGAAATTGTCGCTGATTCAATCAGTGACAGCCGATGTCACTGATCTCTTCAGTAGAAATATGTAGTTTCGCTGACAATCAGCGAATATGCGAACCGTTTCATAATGCCAGCCAACATTTCACTGATCGTCAGTGATTAAAGTGCCGCGCCACCATACCGACTGATCCGTTCAGTCATTCACGTGTTGTGCAGGTGCTGTGTATGTTAGCGAGTGTAAGCGAAGGCCACGCCGCAGCGAGTGAAATAGAGAAAACTGACCTGTGCCTGAAAATTCTGTTTTTAATTGCTATAAGTAAGTAGTTTTCGCATTTCTGTGACTCATCTTGTTGATAAGTCAGTCTGAGTCGTTTTATTTTATTGCGAACATTTAGCCGGAGTAAGAAATAGAGATGAGCACGTGGTTCATACCACGGGTTAGTTTTTGTTATTAACTTGGAAACTTATGTAACTTAAGTGTTCTGATGTAGCGGTTTGGTGATACAGTGTGAAATATCTTTTATTTTCTTTTTTTATGTTCATACCACGGGTTAGCTTGGAAACTTGGAAACATATGTAACTTAAGTGTTCTTATGTAGCGGTTTGGTGATAGTGTGAAATGTCTTTTCTTTTTTTATGTATATATATTTTTATTTATTTCTGTTCGACAATATGTCTTTCAGAGCATTGAAATGTCCAAAAAAGGACAGTCGTTGTAGGCACTGACAGTAACCTCTTTAAGAGGATTTATTAAGGTAAAATTGAGAATTTAAACAACAAAAACAAAATGTAAAGATAAGAAGGTTGGAATGGAAATATGATAAAATAAAACTACTGAGGATGAAATTTGTCATTAGGAAATTTAGAATTAATTCAGGGATAAGTTTTACCAAGATTAAGAAATTGTGCATTATGTAATGAAGGAAGAGTATTAAAAAATTTGAGACTATAATTTTTAATCAAATCATGTATTGCAGGGATTCATTATGAATTTGTGTATTGGGAATAAACCAAAGTGCATGTAGAATGTTTCTAAAGAAGTTGTTTTGGATAATTTGAAGTTTTTGTATATTTGATTTAGCTGCATTTGCCCAAATTAGACATGCAAATGTTAAAGTAGGCCTAATAATTGAAGTGTATAGTAATTTAGCAGTTTAACATGAAGAGTTGAGTTATTATTTATAAGAGAATTTAGTTTCTGTATTTTAATAGTGGTTTTTGTTTCACATTTTTAATATGAATTTTCCAGTTCAGTTTGTGTGTAATTGGAGACCTAAATATTTAATAGATGGAGAGGAAGAAAGCCAATGAGAGTTTTATGAATGATAAGGGGAGGAATTATTGGTTTACATAATGTAAATATTTTGGCTTTGCATTTATTCATATTGATTTTGATTCTCCAGTTGTTGGCCCACGTTGGATAACGATTAAGATCTATTTGAAGTTTATTTCTAGCAAGAAGAATATAAGCGTGTGAATAAATCAGTGCGGTATCATCTGCAAAAAGGGCTTATTTAGAAGAAGTGAATTTTGGAATGTCAGATAGATAAATATTGAATAGCAGAGGAGAAAGACAGGAACCTTGAGGGACCCTGGCAGAAAAATTAAATTTTTGAGAGAAGGAAATATTATATTTAACCATGAATGTTCTATTAGATAGGAAATTTTGAATAATAGTTATAAGATAAATAGGAATACCTACAAGATGAAGTTTATATATTAGACCATCATGCCAAACTTTGTCGGATACCTTTTCAATATCCAAAAAGGTTGCAAGTGAGTGTTGTTTTAGATGAAAGGAATTTTCTAAGTGTTCGGTAATACGTAATAGCTGATGAAGAGTAGAATGTTTGTGCATAAATCCAAATTGTGAGTGTTGAATAATGCTATTTTGAGAAGTGAAAGTATAAAATCTGCGAAGTAATATAGTTTCATAAATTTTTGATAATGAAGAAAGCAAATAAATAGGCCGATAATTTGATGGAAATCTGGGGTCTGGTTTTGGTTTATAAATGGGGATGATTATAGCTAATTTCCAAATATTAGGAAAATAGTGAAAACGAAGAGAGAAATTCAAAATATTAGTGAATGCAGCAATGGATTACCTACAAATTTCAGTGATTTATTAGTCATTAGATCAAATCCAGTTGGTTTACGAATTTTGAGTTTTTTTGTAATATTATGAACTTCAGTAGGAGATATACAAGTAATCAGTTGTGGAACATTCAAATTAGGATGGGAAAGGAAGTGGTTTATATGATTGTGAAGTTGAGTATTATGTATTGGATTAGCAGTAAAGGAAGACTGGAAGTGAGTGCCTAGTAATTGAAGATTTTCCGCATCATTTAGGGCTGTGGAGGAAGAGTCTTGTAGGAAAGGAATGAAAGTTTTGTCATTATAAAGTCATTGAATTGTGGACCATAATTGTTTTATTTGAAGGTGAATTTGTTGAAGAAAGTGTTGATATTGATGAAATTTAAATAAATATATTTTAGATCTTACAATACGCGAAATTTTGTTAATTTTAAATTTAATTTAGGGCGTAATGTTAATTGCCAATAACTACTTAAAGCGTGTTTGGTTTTCATTAGGTTCAGAATAAGAAGAAGTAGTGGCTTATAGGGGCTAGAGGGAAATTTTAGTATAGAGCTCAAATGAGAGTAAAGTGAGGTATGTATTGCAGAAGAAAAATAAGATAAATTGTCAATATCATTTGTAAATTGTATGTTATGAGGAAACCAAGTTTCAATATTGTGTTTAAAGTCATTCGAGGCAATTTTTTGAAAATGAGGTGTGAAGGTAGAAGAAGAAATATTAAAGGAAAAGGATAACGTAATAAGTATTGGAAAATGATCAGAGTCCAATTTAGGAAGTGTTATAAGTGTTATAAGTTATATTTTGTGTTATAAGAAAAGGAAAATTTTGTGTAAGAATAATATCAAGAATATCAGGAATAATAATAATAATATTATTATATGAATAATAACAAGATCAGAGGGGAGTGTATTTGTACGTTATTGAAAACAAGAAAATTATGTAGTTTACGCCGTTAGGGTTGGTAATATTGCAACCTAAATTGGATGTTTACAATATCTGATGTGAGATGTATAATTTCATTTATGACGTTTGTGAAAAGTCCATAATGCATTCGTTATACCACAGCAGAGGCAGGCATGCCAGCATATTATTAACTCATTCTTTGGTTTTACAATTTAGTTTAATGCACCAATCCAGAAGTGGAGTTTTCAGAAGTCAAGAGAAAGTGCTGGAGCTAACAGGTGACCCAGAAACAGTGAACATTTTGAAAGGTATTTTAATTCGACAAAAACTTCTGTAATACTGATTTATTTTGATCAATGTTCCTTGTGTTCCTTAGTCAATAAACGCATGTTTCACTCATTTACATTCATATTCTTGAATAACATTGTTAATGTAGTAAGATCCACCAGTGTCTCTATTCAAGAGATGACTTGCATAATGGTCAGACAGAGTGTGGCAGGGAACGGACTGTTGAGGTGCACAAGGAACTCCTCGATTATCTCAAGACTAATAGGTATTCAGAAAGGGCAATGACAGTAACTGGCATGAAAGGTGATTGCTGTCTGCATGATTTACTACATTTTCATGTCTCGAGAAACAAAGTTTGGGATGGGATGCATGATATCCTTTGTCATGGCACT
Source organism: Teleogryllus occipitalis (assembly GCA_011170035.1). Taxonomy (NCBI): domain Eukaryota; kingdom Metazoa; phylum Arthropoda; class Insecta; order Orthoptera; family Gryllidae; genus Teleogryllus; species Teleogryllus occipitalis. The sequence continues at coordinate 95,774 of BLKR01009351.1, forward strand.
GGAGCAACCATTTTAAGACCAGTCATTAATCAATTTGTTCGCATTGATAAATTATTTTCAGTTGAGTGGCTAAATGCTAAGATCCAGTCATTTAATTATGGTTATGCAGAGAAGAAAAAGAAGCCATCAGCTAATATTAATGCAGCTAACCTACACAAACCTGATTATACGCTCTGTCAGAAGGCCATGCAAATGTGGCTACTGTTCAGGTCTTTTCCATTCTTGGTAGCTGAAAAAGTTGGCCGAGATAATGAATACATGAGGCTCATATCATTGTAGCTCAGAGTAATGGACTTTGTATTTGCACCAAAACTAACAAGATCTTCAATTCCGTACCTAAAAGCCTTGGTTAGAAATCTAATTATACTTTTCTCTAAAATGTTCCCAAGTGTGAATCTTATAAATAAATTTAATCATTTGGTTCACTATGCAGAGAGTATGTTATGGGAAGGCCCTATGTCCCTATACACATGTTTGAGATTTGAGGCAAAACATGCGCAAATCAAGCTAAGAGCTCAAAATGTGCAAAACTTCCAAAATCCCGCCAAGACTTTAATTAGAGCCGCTCGGTGTACACAGAGTTCAAAATGGGGAATAGAGATGTAAAAATTAATAGAGTGAAGGTAGTGAGTGGATGTCTTACAGTTGTAGAAGGGATGTGCTGTGCTCCGGTCCTGGCAAAACTGGGATATGTGGCAGCAGACACCGTTTTCAATATAAAGTCTGTGAGAGTAAATGGTGTTGAATTTAGAGTGGGTTTGTTTGTCTGTTTAAGTGCTGGCCGGAAAAATGATGACAATTTGCCAAGATTTGGAGTGATAAAAGAAATCGTGGTTCTTGCTGAAAATGATATACGTTTCTTCATAAATCCATGGGTGACAGTTGATTTTGATTCTTTTTTTCATGCTTTTGTGATTGAAGAGAACATTGGTGTTAAGTCTCCTCATCTAATCACAGTTGAATCTCTAAGTCACTATAAGCCAATGTGCTCATGGGCAAATCCTGTGCACGATTCGTCGTACATCAGTCTGAGGCACATTGTTTTGTAAATATGGCACATTGTTTTGTAAATGTGGACAGATCCAGTACATGGTTCATAATGGTTCAGTCTAAGGCACATATTTTGTAAATAAGGGGTGAGGGGAGAGAGTTAAGTTTCAAATTTGGAGTTTCAATCAGTCTGTTAGCTTTGTAAAGTCAAGAGATCAGCCAGTCTTTGAAAGTGGTGTGCGTGATGTGATTCACATTTAAAAGCATCCAGCCCTCTACTCTGGCAGAACACAAATTATGCATTTAATTTTTTTGAAAATACCGCCATGAGACACGGGAGCTTCTGGTGACACTCATAGCAACGTGTGTCGCACATATAGGTGCAGTAATGCACAGGAACTTCTGGTAACTTTTCACTAATTGGCCAGTTGAGAATAGCTTCAAAAAATGCCACAAAATGGTTCGTGCTTTTCTCTGCTAAGAATAATTGGAATATTTTCTTTTAAAAAAAATATTGAAAACATTATCTTCAAATTACATTATCAGTATTGAAAAACATACGTAATTATTTTGATTGTTTTTATAGATGAGCAAATTGATGGATCCACGTTGTTGGAACTCACTGAAAACGATTTAAGAGAAATGAAGTTGAAGATGGGTCCGATTAAAAAGATCACGAAGATTTGAATGAATTAGGTGAAGTGGTATGGCATTTGCACGTCATTCACAACTTTTTTTAACTTCAAAAGCCTCGTAATGATGTGATCTATAAATATTATTTCTGTGCTTTAGGTTATGTTAGATGTGAGGAGTGTTGACGTAGCCAATCCAGACCAGGGAAATGGAGAGGTGTTAGAATCAGAGCCAGCAACTGCTGCTGATGCCTCTGAAACCTATGTATGTGTCTTGTAATGGGGATATTGAATGTTCACGATTTTCCGTGAGTATCTCAATTAGTTGTATATATACATCATCTTTCTCAAATTAGTTACTTTGCTCTCAATTAATATTATGTTCAGCGAAAAGCCTCTGTCAAGGAGGTGCTACGAGCCCACAGTCAGGGTGAAGGGATTTTGAGGGCGGCCAGTGTAGGGCCATTCTCCGAAAGCGACAGGAGATGTCTGGTTCGAATTTTAGTATCTGAACTTGTTTCGACAACAGGCACTCGGTAAGTACTTGAAATTATATTTGGCTTCCTTGTTATATGTTCGATACATTCAAGTATTTCTCTCACATTCCACTACATTCTGCTAACAGTTACCCATCATATTCATGCAAGACAGCCCTGGCGAAAGCTATAGTGGAAGAGTTTCCTTTGCTGAAGGACAATACTAGTGGCTGCTTAGGATATGTAAGTTTACATCTCAACAGCTGACCTCAAAAGGCCAATGTTGTTGTTAGTAGTGTTTTTTTTGTTGTTTCCTCCCCTTTTTTTCAAATTAACTTGAATTTTATTTTCATCCATTGTTTACGGGAGGTCGGAGTTTCATTCTTATTTTGTATTCTTTGTATTGTTTGTTTCATAGGAGCACTATTTTGATCCCAATGCCAGGGTTGGCTTTATCGAGTTCAGATTGTGGACAATGAGGAAAGGATTGAGTCCTTCCAAAAACAATACTCAAGTGGTGCCCTGAAAAGGCGAAACACCCAGGGGCAAACACAACTCAGTAAAAGATTTACTAGCGATGGTCTTCTGACTCAAGAAGTCATGGTCGACAAGGTGTTTATTTCTTCTTTTGTAAATGGTGTTTGCAGTTCTAAGTCAACTCTTAAATTTATTAACATATGTTAACATTTTCAGTTAAACTGGATGAAGCATAAAATGCCTGTTGAGGCAAACCGGTTGGCCATAAAGAGTGCCATGCAGGAGACCGCAGTTAACCGCAGGAAATGGATTCGGGCAGAGAAGCCTAGCCTTTCGGATATTTTCGAGAACTATTCAAGGCTTTTGGATTTCAAAGGGGAAATGGTTGGTTTCTTGTTTGGGAAAATCAACAGTGCTGTGGTTTTTAATGATATTGTGGTTGTGGTTTACCAGTGTCTGCTCCCTTGCTTAGTTTTTCTTTTCCCTTCCAGATTGAACAGGATTTTCACCTTCAATGGCCTGATCATGAGTACAATTTCCTGATGAAATTTCCTCTACAATATTCACCAAAAATTTTAGGCTATGCAATGAGGTACCGGTCTGATATCTTGAGTAAGGTCAAGAATCTGCCCGGTGATGGTAAGTTGGATTGTGTATGGCAAATTACTTTGTATGTACTTCTGATAGTTATACATGTGATTCTCGTTTCAGATAATCTCAAGGCCCTGGTCATACTTAGTGCCCTTCTATCTGTGACTAATTCCAAAGTCAAGGGGAAGGGCAGAGGAAAAGAGAGGCAGGAAAAAAATACAAAAAAGGTATCCCTGAGGACTAGTTCTAAGTGTTAATTGGTCATGACAGTATCCCTTGAACGTAATGACATTTTTCAGGGCCCTGCCACTCCCGAGGCTACTTTGGCAGAGTAGAGGGGGACTGCAGATGCTACATCGAAGCCATCTGCCACATCTGAGGTTCCCAACCCAGACCTCATTGTAATTCTGTCAGTTAGTATGATTTTGCTTGTAATCTGAAAATAAAGTAACCATTTTGACATCGCATAACTACTTTACTAATAACCTTTCTATGTTTCCGTTTAGGAGAGCTCTAATTTGCCTCTGGAGGAATTGCAAAGGAGAAAAGCCTCCAATGTAAACGTACAGCCATGGGTGAAAGGACAAGAAATAGATTCTTGTTTTGTCCAGGGTGATGGTTGGTTTGTAACACCTGCCCTACCTTCACCCATTGCAGCATTTGATATTTGATTTGCTATTCAAATTAATATCGACTACAAATTTGGCATACACAACCTCCTTAACCATTTTTTTCATTTGTATATATATATATATATATATATATATATATATATATGAAATAGAAACGAAGCCGTGCATTGCTGTTTCCTCTCTGCATATTAACATTTCAAATTTTAAGCTGGACAATACTGCTGATTTTCATTATCAAAATGACAATTAGCGGAGGAAGTTGATGAAGTTACTGTAAAACTGACTAAATACTTGTGAAATATTTTGTACTATAATCAATTTTCTATTTGTAATTTTTACTATATAAAGTCTATATGTCTTTTATGTATGTCCTTATTGTATATACTATGTGTCTATATATGTCCTTTATATATTTTTATTTTAAAATTCACATAAAAATCTATTGAAGTATATTCAAATACATTTCAATTAGTCCTTTCTTTCCCTACTTTCTTCCTCAGTTTCTTTTCAGAAATTTTGTCACCAGAATTGTCAATAATATGTACGTAAAATAAGAGGGCTAACTGCAGGCCAATTTTTCCCCGTAGTGAGTTTTGAGAAGTTGCTAAACATTGTTATTGTATTGCATTTCTTAAATTTTTGTTTTTGAAGCATTTGTTTAAAGCAATACAGTGTTTTCTCAATCGTAGGATTTTTGGGTGTGTGCAGTACAGTACTGGAGAACAGTGGCGGCTGGAGCCCTAACAGACTGGAGGTTGCACCTCCATCGAACATTAGGTAAAAATGTACGCAATTCAAATCGATGAAAACTAAGTGAAATAATATTGAAACACTACTTACATAATGATTTCCTTTGGGTCCGCGTAAGGCATATACACCTCCCGCACCCGTGGTTATGGCTTTGATTTCCACTGGCCACGTAAATTCAACTAGTACATCTCAACAATCACTATTGCTTCGACACCTTTCACATAAATAAAATTATTTTATTTTGTAAACTCCACCACCTTAGTATATTGGGCAATAATGAAAGATATACGACACATTCGAATTCACAAGAAAGTTCACAAACCACTAGCCGGTCAGCGGTCACTGGGGACACAGGGACTTCCATCCAGAACGGCCACCTTCACACAAAGAACTCCTCAAATGTACGTTTTGAATCAACAAACCTAATATCAAATGAACACAAAATTCTTCAAATGTAAAGAATGCATTGAATATCGCCAATAATTGACTGAACTCTTGTACTTTCAATAACAAGCGAAAATCATAAAACTACGTCGCAGTGAGTTAGACGAAGACAGAATATGGGTAATCCCCTGACATTCTCTCCGCCGCCGCGCAACGCGCCAGCTGTGTAGTTGCTCAACCAAAAAGCTCTATCTTCCCCGTGTTAAATCGTAGGACTAAGAAGTAAAAACAATAACTTCTTTAATAGAGCCAAGAGCGTGGTGCAATTCCTGACAAGGCAATGCCAAGAGCGTGGTGCAATTCAAAATGATTTCATATAAATCGCTATTGCTGCAATATCTTGAATAATGAATATTTTAAAAGGAAAATGTTTATTCCTAAGATATTATGAGATCTTTTTAATTTTCTGGGGGTTGTGCAACCTAAGCGCGAGCCGCCACTGCTGGGATAGCAATGCGATATTTCACTGATTCAAATAAGGGAGACCTTGCTTTCACTGATTGCAACAGCTATTTACTCCACTGGTTCAATTAGTTGCCACAGATTTCACTGATTCAAGCAGTGAAGTTTCACTGATTCAAAAAGTGGACCCGATTTTCACTGATTCATTCAGTTCACTGATTGTCAGTGGTTGGGTTAAAACTGACACAATCAGTGAATAGTCAGTCAGTGGCTTTTCACTGATTCAACTTGAGAGAGTGCGTACGGAATCAAGTTCCATCCATTTTATATTGCATCAAAAAGGCTCATTTGATGAAGTAACTATTCATCCAACATCATTATTTTATTTTGTGATATATTCCCGAAATTGAGAGCGAAATATGTGAAAAGTGAAAGCACGAGTAACGCCACATTCTCATGTCATATTTCCTTCTTTGGAGCCGTTTTTAGTTTTCTTATTTTCTCCTTCTCCATTTATTCTTTTATTTTGGATTTAATATCACAACTCTCATTTAAGTTACCTAAACGTTAATGGAAATTGTATTTTGAAAAATCGTATGGGAAAAATTCATGACTGAGTTGGAAGCATCGTTGTTTGAACTGGAACGTGGGGTGCGAGGTACCTACGCGTGTCGCCTCGGCATCCGCTGCATCATTATGTGAGTTAGATAGATAGATAGATAGATAGATAAATATAGATATTAAAGTTCGCTTTGAGCCAATGCTCGGTGGCAAACATGATAACAATTAGAATTATGATAATTGCAAAACTATTACGAATATTTACAAATAGAATTACAAATATAATTAGAGGTTGATATCCTAGTTCTAGTTAATTTTTAGTTATCTCTAAATTGACTTATAGCTAATCTAACACCACTTCATTTCACTACACTACATTGCACTGCACTCCCCTCCCCTTCACTACACTACACTTCACTTCACTCTTTATGGGACATGGCCATATTAATATAATAATAATAATAATAATAATAATAATAATAATAATAATAATAATGACCATAATAATAACGATAAAAATCTCAGTACAATTAATGATGATCTAGATGGAATTTAGCATATTTTTTACTACATTAGAAAGAAGAGCCCGTCGTGCTATCGTAGATAATTTGTTCCAATCTACTATAGTACGATTCACAAAGGAGAACTTGGCTATATCAGTTCTTTGCTTTTTACATCATATTTTCCAAGGATGGTCCCCTCTGTTTTTATAATATGTTTTCTGTAATCATTTACCGATGTCTACCCATGCTGTGTTCTCTTTGTATGTCTTGTTTATTACGCATAAACGCGCCCATTCCCTTCTCATAGATAAGGGTTTCCATTTATCTCGTTCATCAACAACGCGACCATGATTTACAAATTTTCCGGGCCGTTTTTGAACTTTATCTAGCGCCGTCATTTGCTCTTTTCTGTACGGGTCCCAGCATGCCCCTCAGTTTTCCAAAATAGGACGAACAAGGGTAGAATATACCAAGGATCGAGCGTTTGTACTACAATTGTTTAGAATTCGCAATTACAAGGTGCAGCGCCCTCCATGATTTTTTGACCGTATTGTTTATATGATCCAATCAACCCAAGTCGCTTCGCGGGACCAAACCCAAATACTGGCAGATTTTTACACGCGGTATAACGTTAGTTCCTAAATCATAATTGGAGAGTACATTCGAGAAAGACTTGGTAAAACAAATGAATTTACTCTGTTCCTGAATTATAATTCCAGCTAACTTCTGCACACCCAGTTCCATAAACAGTGTAGGTCGTCGTGTTTTCCCCGCGGAGGTGAAACTGGATGTAACAACGCCCGATAAACGTGAAGTCTAGGAGGAGGCTTGGTCCTTGGACACAAGGGATTCTCCACAGAGAAGAATCCGTCGTCCACACCAATCGCCCCCTGTATTCACATAAAGTAACACGTTACGTTCTGAATTTTGTTCCGTGCGGAGGTATTTTTAACGTACAAGTGCTAAGCCTTCGGTAAAAGCAAGCGTTGCAGTTCGTTCCATTCTGTAGTCAGACTTCGCATAGCATTTTAATCCCAAATATTCGGAGGAAGGAAAATACCACTGCTGGGGTCTGACGGTTAGTCCAAGGCCACGCTGCGCACCGTGTCCCTTGCGTTCATGAGGATAGATTTATTTAATTTGCTTTGGGCATTGAGCCCGGCGGCAAATTCTTCACACTTACTACATATCTAATACAATAATATAATACAAAAAATAACACTAAAATACCTATAAAGCAATACAATACATAATACATTATTATATTTTTTTAAGGCACGCCTACTAAATTTAGAGACCCTTCACAACTACTGATGTTACTGCTAACAACACTGTTAGTATAATTTAATCTTAATCTTAAAGTCTTGACGTTTGTCGTTGTTTGTTCTCTTGATTTACTACTCTTGATAACTTGATAACCTTCGCATTACAAAGTGTAAAGATATTCACGCCCGCCCAACAGTGAAATTGACGCGCTCTACCCATCCAAATTGTTTATTAATTATCACCCCAGATATTTACAACTAGTTACCTGTGAAATTATATTACCCGCAAGCAAATACTTAGCTGTCCCTTTATTTCGACCAAGCATAAAACTATTTTACATTTATCCGGACACTACCTCCAGAATTTCAACTACCTACGACGGCGGCGGCGGCACGACGGCGGTAGCGACAGCAACAGCGACGGCGAACGGCGGCGACAGCGACGGCGACGGCGACGGCGGCGACGACGAGGACGGCTACGAAAGCTGCAGTGGCTGCAGCAACAACGACGGTGGCGGCGGTGATGGCGACGATGCGGGAGGAGACGGACACTACGGCGATGCGGGACGGAAGAGTGGACACCGTAAATGTTCAGGTGAGAAAAGGCTTCACAAGGCTGTTGCAGGTGAACTGTCGTAGTATAAAAAATAAAGAAATCGAATTTTGGAATTTAGTAGATGCTTGTGATCCTGATGTAATAATAGAAACTGAATCTTGGCTAACGGAAGAGATAGCTAACTCTGAAGTTTTTCGTTCGAATTACAGATCGTTTAGGAGAGATAGAAATACTAGAGGTGGGGGAATATTTATTTGTGTTAAGGATGTAATAGATATAAGGAGAAATTGGGTCAGTAAAGAATTTGAGATAATGGGGATAGAAATAAGTGGTTCAGGGAATGTATTAGAAATTATTGCTTGCTATAGGCCACCGAATGAACATTACGCGATTTTGGAAGCCATTTCTGAGAAAATAGAAAACGCCAATAGTCATCCTATACTTATTGCTGGAGACTTGAATACTACAGACGCAAATTGGAAAGGCGCCGTAAGCGAAGCGAAAGTACAACAGTTAGTGAACAGTCTCGTCTGGGAAGGGGGATTATCGCAGGTAGTAGATAGACCCACGCGGCAGGAAGCGCCTCTAGATGTTTTCTTAATTAGGCCTCGAGAGCTTTTCTTATCTTGCGACGTCGTTGATGGCATAAGCGACCACAAAGCGGTGTTAGTAGACTTAGACATGAGTATTTTACAGAAAAGAATTTCTAAGGGAACCAAAATATGGCAGTTCAAGAAGGCTAATACAGAGGGGCTTCAACACTACCTTAGAGAACAGTACGAGTGTTTTCTGAGAATGGAGGGGGGGCATGGAGGAAATTTGGAACGCGTTTAAGAGCATTCTAGATAAGACATTGCAAACGTTTGTGCCGTATAAATACTTAAAAAGTAATTCAGACCCCGAATATTACAATGCGAAAATTCGACGTCTGAAGAGGAAAACTCGAAAGGCTTTCAATAACAGAAATCGTAGTGAAAATCATAAGATACATTATCGTAATTGTTCGAAAGAATTAGAGCAGGAAAAGAAAATTGCGCAGGAGACTTTTTTAAAGCATATTCTCGACAGGGAGGGAAATAATTGGTCGGGATTTTACAAATACGTTCGCAGAAGAAGAGGAAATAAAGAAGAAATTCCTATCGTTAAAGATACCAAAAATAGGTTACTTACAGATGATCGGGAAAAAGCAAACGCTTTCAATGTCTACTTCAGTTCCGTTTTTAAAACAAAATCTCAACTCACTCAGATATCGAGGGAAGCTGTGCCAAATCAGTTTAATATAGAGGTAAACACATTGCGAAAACGAATTAAATCTATGAAAAATGGGAAGTCGCGGGGTCCAGATGCCATTTCAACTGACATAATTAAACTCGGTGGAGAGGCAATATTACCGTATCTAACAAGATTATTTCAGGTTTCGATCAACAATTCAAGCGTGCCCGATGATTGGAAGCTAGCTACCGTTGTTCCGATTTTCAAGAGTGGTGATAGAACTGTATTAGCCAATTGTAGACCAGTAAGTCTCACGTCAGTTGTATGTAAGCTAATGGAGCACTTGATAACTAGCTATATTAGACAAGTATGGGAAAGAAAAGAATGGCTTTTTCAGGGACAGCATGGTTTTAGGAACGGTTTCTCTTGCGAGAGTCAGATAGTGTCATTGTTTCAGGATATAGCTGATGAAGTTGATAATAGTGGGAGGGTGGACGCCGTAATAATAGATTTCGCGAAGGCATTTGATGTTGTTCCACACGATAAATTGGTTCATAAATTAATGCAATCGGGTATTGACCCCAGAGTTGTGGCGTGGATTGACGAGCTTCTTCGAGATAGGAAACAGAAAGTCCGAGTTGGACAACAATTTTCGACTCAAGCAAAAGTAACTTCAGGGATCCCTCAAGGAAGTGTTATTGGACCTCTCCTGTTTCTCGCATTTGTGAATGACCTGCCAGACAATTTATATTCAAAGGTACGGCTATTTGCAGATGACTGTATAATATATCGAGTTATTCAATCAAATGTAGACGAGAACATTTTGCAGGGTGATCTAGACAGATTACATTTTTGGGCGAAAAAAAAACGACATGACAATAAATAGTTCGAAAAGCAAAACCATCACGTTTGGTAGGGGCCGAAAATACAATGAAACTCAATATCGTTTAGGCAACGAAAACATTCCAAGACTCGTGTCTTGTAAGTACTTGGGGATAATTTTTGATAGCAAATTGAGTTGGGAAAATCGGGTAAACTGTGTCGTAGGTAAAGCCTGGAGGTCCTTGCATTTTACTATGCGAATACTAAAAGAGTACTGCGAAAGCGAGAGAATTAGCTTATTTATCTCTAGTTCGTCCATTAATGGAATACGGGGCTGTTTGTTGGGACCCTTACAGAAATTCCCAAAAGGAATATTTGAATAGAGTACAGAGAAGAGCGTATACACTTACTTTCCGAGGGAATAGGAAGAATGTTGAATGGGAGCCTCACTAGAAATTAGGAGAGTTAAGGCAAGACTCTGTGACCTGTACAAAGCGTATGCCGGTTATCCAGCTTGGGAAGATATCTACATCCGATTGGGTAGATCTTCGTACTTTAGTAGGGGGGATCACAAGCACAAAATTCAGTTTAGGCCACAGAGAACAGATGTTGGAAATTTTTTATTTACAAATAGAAAAATAACGGACTGGAATAAGTTACCTGCGACAGCCTTGGAACCCTTTCCTCTAGGCGTTCAAAGATTTAAAAATAAATTAACTAATGGTATTTGTAAACTTTATTAATTTAGTAAGTTGGATTATTATATCAGTTATTATTTGATTATTATTGATATTTTTATTGCTATTATTATTGTGTTAATTACTATTAAATGCGTTCCTGTTCTAAATATATAATTATATTCAAAGTAGTATTGTATTGAAGTGTGGTGAAGTATTGTGCAGTGTAGTGCAGTATAGAAGTAGAAAGAGAAGTGAATTTCAAATGTTGTGAAGTGAAGTGTAATTAAAAAGTCGTGTAATCTTGTATTTAATAGTTTCAAATAACTGTGCAGGTCAACCGTAAAATGTAGTTAAGGCTATTATTGTTAGCATATTATTATTATTATTATTATTATTATTATTATTATTATTATTATTATTATTATTATTATTATTATTATTATTATTATTATTAATGTCTTTAAATAATTTAAAGTTAATATTACTAATACGTAAATTGTAGAGTTCTGCCACCAGGTTGCATATACCTACCTGCAGAATAATAAATATCTATCTATCTACCTACCATTTTTTATATTAAGGACATCATATATTGTTCCTATAGGTCTTGACATTCATCGGATTTATTCTCGCAATGACAATATGCATTATACACTGAATCCAACCAAGCCTTTTAATGGACTTTGACACGCATCAAATAACGACTAGAACATTTGTCAGTGTAGGCAAAATATGACACCATCTATTAGGACAAAAAATAACAGCTCCGTTCGGCATGAAGGTGAGACGGGTCACGGTTTTCACGTTGGACGATGATCTATAGGTATGGTGTCCGTCAATTTTGAATGTTAGATATCCAAATATGTGTCTTGATAGAACTAGGACGCCTGATAATTGCAGAGAAACTATTCAGTAAAAACTAGTAAATATTTTAAAGCTTAACTAAAATTAACTACTAGTTATTCCCACCGTTGGTCATTGTAAATGCATACACTCAAAAAACAATAGAATATTTGGGAATGACCTCAATATGCTTACGTTAAAGCTACACACACATTTTAAAACTGAATATTATTAAAAAAATAAAAATTAAAAAAAGAGAACATTTTTAATTCATTCTTTATACATTACCGGCACTGTTTCAAAATATAAGCTCCTGATGGAGAAGGTAATTTCGGACGAAACGCATTCAATTGCAGGCTTTCTGGACGTCTCTCCCCATCAGAACAGACGCCGCGCAACTTCTTAACGGCATCCCATTCCTTGTTCTTCTTTCGACAATAGAGACGTCTCTCGTGCTGTTTTGCTCACTTTTTTCCGCCGCCGCGCCACACCCAAAGCGGAACAGCTGCGCTCCCCCTCCCCCTCCCCTTGCCTCTTACCATCAGCCGTTGCCCCGCTGGGCTGCACTCTTTAATGTGCCGGATCATTAGAGGCATCTACAATTCGAAAACCCGCGAAACAACTGCGTCACTTCTTCGGAGAAAAAGTCGACCGAAAAGCAACGACCCTCCCCCTCCAGCCCGCACCTTCTGCCGCCCAACTCCCTCCCACATTCCCCACCCAAGCCCTGTCACTCTGCTCCGTGCCGCCCCACCCGTCCTACGTCTCCGCCTTTCTTTCCTCCTGCCCCGCCTCTCACCCTCTTGACCCTGCTCCCGGCTTGTGGCTCAGGGCATCAGACACTGCAGTGCAGTGCAGTGCCTCTGACCGGGAAGTCCTAGGGTTCGAGATCTGACGGCGGCTGGATTTCCGACACTACTTTCACAGCTAGATCAAAGTCAGCCGCTGTCAGGAGAATTTTAGCGGCCGGCTGCTTTGGTATCTTCTATCAACATCAGGGGAATTCCGGAGCAGTACCCCCAGTTTTGCGGATTCGGTGGGATAACGGTCAGCGTACCGGGCTGTTATACCCGAGTTTGCGGGTTAAGCCCTATCGAATCCGTGGATTTTTAAGGGCGAAAAAATCCTTCGTACGTCTTCCTTCGGAGGGGAGGTAAAGCCGGCTGTCACATGTAGTAGATTTACTGCATGTAAAAGATCCTCAAGCCTAAAAGAAGACTCTGAGCAAAATTGAGATCCGCCTGTTTTGTCGCCCAAGATAATATCTCCTTTCTCCGCTCGGTGGTGAAGGAGCGTAGCGAAATTTGCGTGGTTAGACGGAACAGCGGGCCTGATGGCCCGAGTCTCGCCATGTAATACAAGGCATTAACTAAGGCATTAACCCTAAAATGCAGGCCACGAATCACACGTGATCTACCCTTCCTCTTCCTTGTCTAAGTAGGTGTATAAGAAAGGATGATGATAGCCTCATCCTTACTTATACACATACTTAGACCCACTCCACTGCCACACATGTCGGGAGGTTGGTCGGGAGCTTAGAGCTTGTCGCGACCGGGGCGGTGCTCCGGTGGTGGTGACACCCGGTTAGGGAAAACTCCATCCGGATCTCAGCTTCCAGTGGGGGAAAATCGCCGCCACCTCCCGGGATGAAAACATACACTACACTTACGAAACTTATGAACCGGAGCCACTAATTAATCATTCCTCTCTCCGTGGCTCCCGCGCTGATGAGCCGGCCCGTTCTCGCTCTCTAACCGCGTTCCACCTTCCATCCGCTTCTTCTTGGCCTTGAGCTTCCGCATACGCTTGCTCTCTACCTAGACGCCCCCATCTCCTCCCCCGCCAGCTCCCCGCTCTTCCACCCCACGCCCTGCCCCACTACACCATCCTTTTTCCTCCATCCCCTCTTATCACCACCGTTTCGATTAGGATTTTCATCCAGTGTCCTTGATTCATTAAGCAACTACGAGATGGTCACTTGTTTTGCTTCTGGACATAAATGTAGCTGCACTGTGAGCTCGGTTTGTTCAGCTTGCGTTTTACTAGTTGTAAGTTTAGAAAAAGTCGGAAGCGAAAATGTTTAGTTTTCAAATGTCAGTAAAATCGCTTTGTTGGCAAACTTTTATTCATCATTCAACTGTGAATAGTAGAAGGTTGGGGAAGAGATTATAGTGCTGAAAAGACGTGCGCAGATTATAATTCTCGCCCCATACGTTACATGCAGTTTCTAATGTTTTTTCACGAAAATAAATCAAATCAAATCAAAGACTGCCACCACCAAAGATACCACCACTGACTTTAAATCAAAACTTGCCCCATTCCATCTCATCCACCCACGCCCAACAACCCGTCTGTCCACTCTTTCTCCTTCCAATCCTCCTTGCCTCGCGGAATTTTTGGAACACCGAAGCGGTAAAGAGATTCCGAAACGGAGCCAGCAAAGACGCCAACTGAGTGCCTGCCTCACTTCAACTCTGAGGCCTCCGCGGCAAATACGTCCAGATCTCGTTTGTTAAATCTCCACAAACATTTCAAAGTAGATTGCTCTCTAAGGGTCATTGAAAAGCGCTTTAAGGATCACAATTTGTATACAGAAACCCAAATGATATGGAAAAGTTTGGCCGGATGATTACTCTGCACAGATTATCGCTGCCGCGAAAAAACGTTTTGAGATATTCTTTCTAATGTCTTTCAGACTTATTTGAAGAGGCTGAATGAACAGTGGTAGATACATGTTGCGGGAAACAGAGACTTTTCAGGAGGATACGAATATCTCACTGAAAATATTGTAATATGACGAGACTAAACATATTCCACCAAAATCTGCGCATGTTTTCTTGAGTTCAGAGGAGAATATAGATATTCAAATAATGGTTCTGGATATCCCTCCTGCAGTAAGCCGATTTATTCACGTAAGGCACGATAAGAGATAAAAACCAAAATCAGTAGCTAATTTTTCATAGCAATGTTTTTTCATTACACAGGAGCGATTATCTTATGAATTCTGGCGAAAAAAACTCGTTCCTTCCTGTATTCGTAACAATGTAATAGCTCTCAAGAAAACATGCATGGAATGCAGTTTTCCTTCAGTACGTCACACAGTTTACATTTTTGCCGCTAAATAAATAAAAGAAATCTTTAAATCTAACACTGCAGTATGCATCCTATTGTAGATTTGTTGATAAAATTGACCGTTATGAGACTCCATTTATTCGTGATAACAGCGATGCACTTTCTGAAGCGAGAGTAATGAGGCAAACGCTCAGTATGGCAAGTTGCATGCCTTCCGCCGAGAGTTCAGGACCACATGTTTCTCTGGCCTGTACGCGGCTTAGGGGAATCCTACCGGCAGAGGTGGCTCAGTGCATCAACTGATGTCACTGCAGTGCCTCTGACCGGGAGGTCCTAGGTTTGAATCCCGACAGTGCACACTGGGACAGGGTCAAAATGGGACAAAAATATTTCCAGTTGAAGAAGGTCCCACTATTCATTCTGAACATTCGTTTTAATAATGATAATGTTTAATACATACCTTGGAGTGCTCTTTGGGCCACAAAATGTTTTATAGATCATAGATTTTTCTCTTATGGCTCGACAGGAGATAGAATAATTACTGATCACACGTTAAAATTTAAAAATATATCATTTATTAATTCACGTAAAAATAATTATTACACGAAATTATACTAATTTCACTCAATTTAGAGATATTTTATTTTTAGTTTTCATGAACATCATCATCGCCATTATCATTTTGAAAATAAATGATGGACTTCAATAATTCCTGAGCTTTTGCCCTAAATTCTACGTGTTTTTTTCCCATAAGGTTTCCTCAGACTTGTATTAAGTAGATCAGATGTAACTAGGAGACGATGGAACACATCGATTATTGTGTTCACACAAGAATTCTTTCCTGTATAAATCTCTCTGTAATCTCGTATGTTCTTGCGGCGCGCCTCCTGTGCCTCTTTTGGAAGAAGTCTAACTGGAAGGAAAGCAGATTTTATAATTTGTGAACCGTGAAGTAAAAGTTCATGGACACTTACCGGAAGGTAAAACCAAGGATAATTCTTTTCAATCTTGGTGTGTTGGGAGCTTGGAGATTGAATGCTTCCCACATTGACCTGACCTGCTTCCCCCAAGAAATTACTTGCAAGATAATATAAAATCTTTTTTATAATTTCTTTATTTTCTCCTGCGATAAGCGAAGCAATTTTTGGATCTGCAATAATGCGACTCATCCATTTTCTACCAAGACCCTTTATCTGTTGCAACATTTTCGAGATGTTCGTTTCGAGATTTGAAAATTTCTTTGTCATTTCCTCTTGCATGCCATGTTTTTATATTCAACCTACATTCAACGTGTAAAATGCACACCAAGCAACAAATCCATACGTGCAACGGGTAATAATCTAAAAGAAAATTAATTTTTATTCATACAGTCACGCCGTCTATCATTGTCATTCGTAATTCATAATGAATGTTAATAACAATTCCATTCAAGGAAAAATGTATACAGAACAAGAGCAGTAATTTGCCTCTGAATTATTGCCACTTCATCCTTAAAAAATCAAGTGTTTCCTTTGCGGATAGGTGACGAATTGGTCTGCAGTAGTTTGGTTACGATGCCGAGGTTTGTCGTACATAATATTTATTTCATTGTCCGAATCAATTTTGACAAAAAGGGGAAGAAAGCTTAAAAATGTCAGAATCATCAACATCACTGTTTTCCAAATTTTGTTTGTATTGTGAGAAACCAGTACTTCCATCACATCCCCATTTTCCAATTATCACTAAATTTCCTTTTCTTTCTGTAAAGAGGCGAAGTTTGTCTTTTGCTACGCTATCTAATATTCGTTTGGTTGTTTGATCAAGTGTTCACTGAAAGTTTACAACAACCTCTGTTTCTGTGACAACGATGTCAGGAGGGTAACACAAGCTTTGCTTCTTGAACTTTGTGATTTGATGGATTTAACACAATAGTTTTGTCTCTAGCACAAGTTCAAAGTATTATGTACACATTCTTTGACATATCTGCATCCAATATAGCTAAGACTTCCTCGCGACTGTACTTCATGATTTTCGAAGAAAAGATTGCGGTGCTTTGATAATAATTTAGAATCATCTTTGCTCGAGTTGGTGTCTTCCGAGCATTCTTTATCAACACTGCTTCATCTTTATTCCCACTTTCTCTTAATTTTTTATATGTGGCGAAAGCAAGTGTGTAAGGGGAGTTTGATTCCCTAAGGTGAGAAGTTTTCCTTGTTTTAGTTTTGTCAAAGGCATTATCGAAGAGTCTTTTCGGCCGTCCTCTTGATTTAACAGACTTCAGAACTACTGCTTAAAAGAGCTGGTAATTTAAAATATTTCTCTAACGTGCAGCTTCCGTACAGCTAATATGAAAGTCATATGCTTGCATTCACTGCCGCCAATTCACGTATAAAAAATGTTAACAGAAAAACAAAGAACAATGCAATGTGCCCTGGAATGTGTACCATCCATTCATCATCTTCTAATATTTTAGGAAAGGCCTTGATTTTTATATTTTTGTCCCGATTTGATCCCCTTGTGTCGCATTGTGCAGTGGCAAGATTTTCGACACTGGCTTTTCAGCTAGATCGAAATCAGTCGCTGTCTGGAGGAAAATCCCGGCCGGCTGCTCTGATCGGTAGTTTTCCGTGGTTTCTCCGATCAACACCAGGTGAATACCTTAGCAGTACCCTAAAAAACGGACCACGGACCGCGCGCGATCTTTCCTTCCTTGTCCTTGTCCTATCCTCACCTCTTCAATACGCTTACACAAACAAGCACTACACTACCACACATGCCGGAAGACCGGTCGGGAGCTTAGAGCTTATCCCGGCTGGGGCAGTGCCCCGCTGGTGGGAGATACCTGGTCGAAGGAAACCCGGCTAGCTGACGGTAGGTCGCCGCCGAATCTCGTCATCAGGTGGGGGAAGATGACCGCCACGTCTCGATAACCAATCACGCACTACACGTACGAGACATATTACTACATTAGTTGGCGTGCCCGGAATCACTAACAATGAACCAACCGTTAGGAGCATCCCGTCCTTCCGGAGGTCGTCAGATCGGGAACTGACACTTAGCGGCCGCTTGCGTGTCGCACCCACCCACGCAGTCGCTGCGCGCGGCCACCGACGAGCAACAGGTTGCGCCACTGCCTTTGTTTATAATGAAATCCGGCGGCTGTGAAACGCTGGCAGGCTGTGCAACGCCAACCGGACGCCACCCGCTCACTCCGCGCGCTTTCCGAACAATTACAACGCGCCCAAAATTAGTTTGCGCCGCCAAGGAGGCGGTGACGGCGTCGGAGGAGACGGTGATCATGGAGATGACCGGAGATGGGGGCGGCAGGGGCGGTTGCCTGTGGTTGTGATACTGGCGGTGGCCAATGTGTCTGTAGTGGAAGCGAAGGTGGTGGCTGGTTGGTAGGTTGTTAGTGATTCCGGGAGTCGCAACTATTGAGGTCATTAGTTCTGTAAGTGTAGTGCATGTTTTTCCTCGGGAGGTGGTGGTAATCTTCCCCCTCTAGATGGCGAGATCAGGCACGACCTACCGTCGGCTAGCGGAGTTTTTCCCAGCCGGAAGAAGCTCTAAGCTCCCGACCGGTCTCCCGGCAATGTGGTAGTCTAGTGCATGTTGTGTATATGTTATTGTATGTGTGTATTGTTAGTGTATGTGTAAGGGGAGAGGACAGAACAAGGAAGAGCTAAGAAAGATTGCGCGCGGTCCGTGGTCCGTTTGTTAGGGTACTGCTCCTGCATTCGGAGAAACCTCGGAAAGCTACTGATCAGAGCAGTCGGCCTCTATTTTTATTTTCCAGACAGCGACTGAATTCAACCTAGCTGACAAGGTAGTGTCGAAAAACTTGCTATTGTCGGGAGTCGATCAGATAATTCATAAGAATTCATATAAGCGGCATAACGTGAACTTCGTTAGTGGCCATGGAGTGGTGCTTTCCTTCGAGGCGTATTAATGGGCTTTCGATTTCCCCTTAGGGGTCGAAGCGTAACTAATTTCCGGACGCTCACACATATAAAACGTACAGTGTTAAAATCAAAAATAAAACTTTAATGGGCCAAACCCGTCATCAATTCATTACGGTAAATTCTGATGTTTTGGTAATTTATTATTTTCTGACACTAAATTCTTGGAAACACGAAAATCATTTATACTTCCTGACTAGGGGACTTGGATATTTTATTGATTTTGTGCGCTCTTTTCTGGAAGTTGACAACTGATGACGACACTCCGTTGTCATTCCTTTCGTTCCAAATTGTCTTCAGTGAGCAGGGCCAGTTTTGAACACAAGGGCACAATGGAAGGAATTCAAGTGTTGGCTGCTATTGACTGGATTTTTTAAGCATCGTAAATTTTCGATCTTTGTCGGAAGTTATGTCTGATGAGCAGTCGAGAGCTGGTCATTGTGGAGAGCAGTTGTGTATGATGTTTTAGTGGTATTTAATTTTTGCAATCGGATCCGGCCGTTGCGTGGAAAGAGAGACTATGTATGAGTGTGTGTGTGTGTGTGTAGGGGATACGGGCGTAGCTGTACGTGAGCTTTATTTTAACTATCACATAAATGTAACAAGTTTGATAATGAAACGTTATTGTTTAAACAAGTGTTTCTTTCTTTATTTTTTAAAATTTATATACTTTACGTCAAAAACAGTGAAAAACTGTGTGACGTGGTGTTGGGAGAAGTAAATTCTGTGCACGTTTTCATAATTTTCTGATCCCTACCCTGAGCCATATTCTACTTGAATTTTGAATACGGAAAGAAATGAGTTTTTTGGTAAGGATTGTTTACAAAATATTCGCTCCGATATAATAAAATTAATTTTCGAGGGTAAATCAGCTATAAAGGGTACCCCCGAATAAGATGGTAAAAAGTTCCCTTAAACAAAATTATGAGGGGTTACATTATAACTCTAACATAAAAATAATATTTTTATATTAGAATTATATTTAAATACTATCAGAATAATATAAATATAAAACTATAATAATTTAAATACTATCAGAAACACAAAAAAGTTTTTTGGAAAGAAATAACGAAAAATATTTTTTATTGTGTCTTAGCACCCTGGAACAGGATCAAAAAAATTATTTTTATGTTAGAATTTCAATGTAACCAGTCATAAGTCATTTGCTTTAGGGGATCTTTATAATAAATAATAATAATAAAATGAAAAATAAGTATAATAAATATAAATAAATAAATAAAAATAAATAAAAATAAATAAATAAATAAATAAAAATAAATAAATAATAGTAAATAAATAAGTTGTGAATGGCAGCTGATGAGTAACAGAGGTGTTCGTGTTTTCTCGGTTCTTAAAACTGTGGGAGGAAAGTCTTTGGCTCTTAATTACAGTTTGTGTTAGCTTAGACCGACTGTAATTCCTAACAAATGAAATACAAAGTTTTTTAGACATTGTTTTTACGCCTGCAATCGAACATAACAAAGACCGGTCTTAGTTTTCAAAATTTTAATATGTCGCTTCTTGAAAAAGGAGCCCCGAATTATGGTGTGACCTTCACACATGCAGTAGGTGGCGAAGGGATTGGAGGTGTACGCAGTGGGCGGAGCTGAAGGACGGAGACGAGGGACGGAGCCGGTGAGCGGGGCCGGTGGGCGGAGCCGGTGGGCGGGGCCGGTGGGTGGGGCCGGTGGGCGGAGCGGGTGGGCGGGGCCGGTGGGCGGGGCCGGTGGGCGGGGCCGGTAGGCGGGGCCGGTAGGCGGGGCCGGTCGGCGGGGCCGGTGGGAGGGGCTAGCCTGGGAGGGGTCGGTGAGCGGAACCGGGGGGTCGTAACCGCGGGGCAGAGTCGGTGGGCAGGGCTGGCCTGGGTGGGGCTGGTGGGCGGATCCGGTGGGCTGAACCGCGGGGAGGGAGCTGGGCGGATGGGGCCATGGTGCTGGGCGGGGAGGGCGGAGCCGTGGGTCGGAACCTGTGGGCGGGACTGAGCAGACGCAAGCACAGAAAAGACGGGGCCAAGGGAGGGAGGTACGAGTTGGGGATGGGGGTGTGGCGTCACCGGGGGCGGGCAGGACCGTGTGGTGACAGTGGGGTGGGGTGGGCTACAGGGCCGGAGGGCAGTACCGATGGGATGTCGGGGGCGGGGCCCGGGAGTGGAACCGGGGACGGGACCACCGACGGGACCGGGGACGGTCCCAGGGGCTGGGGCGGGTCCGGGGGCGGGCCCGGGGCGGGCGGGCAGCTGGGGGAGCTGGAGGAGCTGGGCAGCGTCCGTGGCGGCTAATTGCGCAATTGAGAGCGACGCGACGGGGCCAATTGGGGAGAGTGGCGTGGCGGGGAAGTGGAGACCCCTCCCCCACCCCCAGTGAGTGACGACTGCGGCGCGGCGCTCTGCAGGGGAGGAAACGATGAAAAATGCCTCGGGCTCTCACAGGGGACGTTAGTACACTACAGTGATCACTATTGTAAATTATAAGAAACGGAATGTCCCCGCACCCCAAACTCAGACTAACTACATACAAAATGGCTTCTCCATATTACACGGTTGTTTAATTCTGGTACCTTATTCTATGTAAATTTGACCACTTACCTGAGTAAGTATGATCGTTATTGAAATTAATAATTAATTTGTTAAATATGTTGTATTAATTTTACACTTGTGAATGTTTTAGATATGATGTATATTATAAGGTGTTGCTTATACCACTGAAAAAGGGGAAAGTTCTTCGAAACTATTTTGGTTAGGGTTTTATAGGGTATAATGTGTTAAATACACTACTTTTCTCATACATTGTGGTCTGATTGCCTCCATCATACATCTATTGAATGTGAATTACGAGAATTACGAGAAGATCTCGGCTGAAGCCACGAAGAAACGGAATGCATTATTTCTTAATTTTTCAAGAGTACAACTTTTTTGTACGAAGCTGCACATCTCCCTGTCACGTCCATTTCATCGTGCCCGTCTCAATGCACTATTCGCCGTACGTCTACACCTTTTCATGTCCTGTCACCCACCCCATCCTGCTGTGTTTTCGTTTGCTGAAATATCTCTCCGTGTAGCTCCCCTCAATGCACATCATCCTTTTCGTGGATTTGTGCTTCGTCACTTAACTTGCTTTCGTCCTCTTTTATTTCCTCTCTGAGTACTTTCCGTTATTTCACCGAATCCCCACCACTTCCATTTTGGCCTTTTACATTTACGTCGCACATTGACTCACCCAGCTCATATTGGTTCATTGGCTATATAATTTTCATGCTTTTTTCTTGGAACTCTTACTTTTAGAAAACTAGTCCTCTGAACAGCTTAAACTATTTCATAGAATTTTAATTAACCGAAAATACTACATAATATGTTGACTAATACAAATCGCTGGCCTGTGTGACTAAGCACACTTCATATAGGGACACCCAATTGTGATTAGTCACTCCCACCGCTTTAAAAGTCAATGAAAAATGTGATCATTTTAGCTTCATTAAAATCCCCTTTCCGTCACCTCACCGTAAGAGTGATTTAAACCTGAGAAGAGAAATAGACTGAATGGGAGTAGGAGATGCATTATTGACTGCATTTACTCGAGAAACGACACAATCTAAGCAAGCTATGCGTGAGGGTGATCATCTCTTTGACTTTCACATATGTCACTACAGAAAAGAGCAGATGAAACACCACAAGTTACTGATTAATCACTAATTCACCGCAACGAACTAAATCGAAAATCTTGGACCCAACTACACTTCTATAAGGTTTTGTAAGAAAAACACGTATTGTGGGACCTTTTTATCGAAAAGTGGATAAATCTTGTTCCTATAAAAGGGAAGTAAATACTTCCCCTAACACGAGTAGTCCGAGTCCATGTGTTGTGGGTTATTAATATCGAAAATTTTATGGACAACGAAACGTCTGTCTCTTGTGTGTCCGTCTATGGCCAACGCTAGCGCCTAAGCAAGATCACCAGAATTGAATCGTTTATTTCAGAAACCCGTCAAACGCCAACATTCTTATTACGAGAAAACTGAGAAAAAGTGATCTAATTTTTCTGATTTTAAAATATTTTTTAATATTAAAGCAGAAAAAATGAATTTTTTCAGGTAAATATACATTAAACGATATGTCTACCCTCTAAAAAATACTCTACCGCTAAAGCGCTTTTTAGATTTTGACGTTTGACGGGTTTCTGAAATAAACGATTCAATTGATTTTACCCGATCGATCTGAACAAGCTTAAGACCCGCAAGTTTGAAATGAATATTTTGAATTTGGGGGTACATTACATGAAGCTTTAAACACACCAACATCTTCTAAAGAATGGCGCCAAGTGTTTTGAATAATTTTTGTTCTTGTGTAGCATTAAAAATTATTTAAAAAATGGCGCAGGCCTAACTTTCGTTGTTATCTCTGCATTATTGAAAATTGTTCAAACGTTTTTCGGCGTCATTCTACACCTACAGCAATGAAGATGGAGACTTTTTCTCAATGGAATCTATTTCAAGACTGAGCTTGAAAATGGTTCATTTACAATGTTTGGAAAATGTGTGTAGTTTTCGCGTAATTTTGTGTGAAACTGGGGTGATGTTTAAACAATTTTCCCAAAAAAGCCTTAATAAATTGTAATGTTTCCGTCAAATTCTGTATTATTAAAAATTGCGGAAAAAATGAAAATCAAAACTGCAATTTTGATGAGATGTGGAGTTAGATGAGACAAAGTTAATTTTGATGCAGCTTTCTCCTTAAGGGGAGATGGACATCCCTTGTTAATTTTATAATTTTTAAGTACACATATCTGCCGACCTGGATGGCCGAGGTGGCTAAGAGCGAGTACCGACTCAGCGCTTCGGTCTGAAGGGTCGCGGGTTGGAGTCCCGCCTTGGGCATGGCTGTTTGTCCCTTGACTTTGTATGTATGTGTTGTCGCGGAGGGCCTCGCGTTCTGCTGACCCCAGATCAGAGGAGTCCGCAAGAGTTTTTGCCTAATGTATGGTCGAATATGCGTCCCTTCTGGACGTAAAGGGCAACCGGATGTCGGCTGGATAAAAGCCCTAGGGAAAAATAGTACACATATCTCAACAATTATTTTATTTATAGGGTTGATTTTTTAAAATATTTAATACTTAAACCTTTGTTAATGTAAATCAGCTCAAAAATCTGATATATAATCATTCGTTTTCGAACAGGAATTTTTATTAAATTGTGAAAGCATTTAAATATTTTTTGAGTTTTATATTTTTACATTTAAATGGCCATATTTTTGGTAATTTTGTTGCTTATTAAGACTTTACAAATAATGTAGATATTGCTATAAAAAGTAAGAATGTACTACATTTTTTTATTTATTTATTTATTTATTTATTTATTTTACGTCAAAAAAAACAGTTAGAAACTGCGTATGACGTGCTATGGGGAAAAGTGAATTGTGTGCACATTTTCAAAATTCTGTGATCCCTACACTAAGTCATATACTACTTAAATTTTGAATTTTTGAAAGGGAGAAAAAAACTCCCATGTAATAAAATCTATTTTCAAGGATAAACAAGCAATAAATTTTGAATTTTGAAAGGGAGAAAAAAAACAAAAAAACTCCCATGTAAAAAAAATCTATTTTCAAGGGTGAATAAGCAATAAATTTTGAATTTTGAAAGGGAGAAAAAAACAACAAAAAAAAAACTCCCATGTAATAAAATCTATTTTCAACATAAATAAGCAATAAATTTTGGCTCTTATTACTTCCTGCCGCGACAACATGGACACGATAATTTGAATAATTGTATTTCCCACTGAATTCTAGAAGACGTGCACAGAAAATGAAGTTACATTTATGTCCAGAAGCAAAACAAGGGGCCATCTCAGCATTTGCTCAATGGATCAGGGAAACTGGACGAAAACCTGATCGAGATGGGGGTCATTGACCCGGAAGCTGTGTTACAATAGTTGTTACAGGTTGTTTATACTCATTTATACAGTCCAAATGGTAATTAATGCATTATGTATCATTGTTAAAATTAATGTTACTTTTCTTGTGATGCTCAGTATAGTCTCTAATTGTATAGAAACAGTTATGCAGCAGAAACAATTTCACTTGGGATTTAAACTTTTCTATTGAATTTAATCGTTTAATGTCATCTGGCAAAGTGTTGTAAAATAATGTACATGTATTGTATGTGAATTTTTTGTAATAAGCTGTTGATACTGTCACCTGATGAATATGATTTCTACGTCGAGTGTTATAGTAATAGACTTCGGCATTTTCTGAAAAAATATTCCCGCCCTTGAGCAAGTCATTTTTTACAAAAACCACTGATTCGTAAATAAAAAGACACGGTAATGGTAGAATTCCTAGATTAATGAAGAGAGGCTTACATGAGGCTTTAACGGAGGTAAATGCTCCTAGCCGACCTGGATGGCCGAGGTGGCTAAGAACGAGTACCGACTCAGCGCTTCAGTCCGAAGGGTCGCGGGTTCGAGTCCCGCCTTGGGCATGGCTGTTTGTCCCTTGACTTTGTGTGTGTGTTGTCGCGGAGGGCCTCGCGTTCTGCTGACCCCAGATCAGAGGAGCCCGCAAGTGTTTGTCTAGTGTATGGTCGAATATGCGTCCCTTCGGGACGTAAAGAGCAACCGGCTGTCGGCTGGATACAAGCCCTAGGAAAAAAATGTTCCTAAAGTTTAAAAAATTACAGAATTTGGGTGAATTGACTTGAAAGTTTCGGTGCTAGATTTTCCACGTCCTCAATCACTCTGTGCATTCTTGTTCCATATTGTGAGTCATCTGGAACCTGGTAATTGTTTCCTTTCCTTTTAGCTTAATGATTTTTCTTCTGTTTCTGTTTTAGGAGATGATTTATTTATTTTTTTTCGCATTTGCACGTTGTTTGGCAATGGAGGATAAATTTGGACTTTCTTTCAATAGACATTCCCTATAATTTCATCATTATAATTTGGTTTTATTCACACAACAATACTTCTATTCGTATTTATATTCGTACAGGTATTTATAACAATACAACTACAACAATGTAATTATTTATTACACAATACAATTCTTTAATTCACAACAATAGGGGTTTTATTTAGAATAAACTAACAGTGTGGTCATGAACTGCAAACACTATCTCGAACTTGGCAAATATCTAAAAAATAATACTTTTTCCCATTCTACATTCCTCTAAGAGTTACGCCCACTCTTTAAATGCCCCGGCTACTGGATAGTTCCATTAAATATTATTTTTAGGAGCTAAAACGTAGTAAAACAAGCATAAACTCTATATCGGCATGTTCACAAGTAGATATAGAACACAATAACTAAAATTATCAAAAATCAATTCTCCCTCGATTTTTTCGGGTCTTTCTTCCCTTAATGAAATGTGTACCCCAAAATTAGAACTTTAAATAAGTACAATTGTAATTTTTTGAAAACGTCAATAGTTTCTGCGTCCTGTTTGTTTCGAAGATATCAGTATTAACAAAATTGTCCTATTGATATTGTCCAATGCTTCTAAAATTGTTCTGTTTTCAGTGAACTCTTTTTTGAAATTTGCAAAAAAACTGAATATTGCAAATTACAATACTGATGACAGACATTTTTTCCTAAAGAAACGTTTCTCTAAAATTATATTTTGAAATAATGAAACATGACTTTATTTAAAATGGCAAACTCATTTTTTAAATGGCAGGGAGGTTCAGATTAGCTGTGAGGCTGGTGCTGTAAGGATAACGTGAATTTCATGATAACTCTGAAAATCTGAATTTGATTTCCAGTGCGGAGCAAAATCATTTCCTGGTTTTGGAAATGTTTACAGGTTCACGTACCTTTAGCACCTCCAATTTTTGAACGGTTGAAGTTATAGCAATGCAGTTTTCGCGGAGATGCATGAGGGAATGGGACTAATTAATATATGTATTCATTTCTATATTATCATTTGTATTTTTCTAGATATTAAGACAAATTTGGTTTTCGTAAATGAAACTATACATATTTTTAGTCTATTATGACGAGCTTAAAATATGTTAGATAAGCATTTACTTAAGTAATTTTGATTTTGCGACTCGTGATTAAGGGAGATTGTAACGCTCCGAGCACGGGCTAGCAGGGAGAGCGCTGCGCGACCTTGGTTGGTGGACTGCTACATTTAAAATATACGTTAAACTCGAAAAATAATGAAAATTATTCAAAAAATGCTTAACTAAGATATGACAATATGTATATCATTGAATTCGGCTTTTTAGATTCGTCATGATCAATTAAAAAATGTATAGTTGCATTTGAAAAAAACACAGATATCTCTTAATATCATCAATCGTCAATATCTCTTAAAATACAAGTGATAAAGTCGAAACGAGGCATCAATTAGCCTCATTCCCTCAAGCTTCTTCGTGCAAACTGCATTGCAATAACTTAAACCGTTCACAAATTACAGGAGGTGCATAAGTTGTGTGGCTCACCTGTATAGTAATATAATATTGCGAAACCGTTAGAAATAATGCCAGAAAATATATGTACTTAGAGCATCAGCCGTTTTATTTCTTAGGGTGTAGCACTAGATCTTTTGCAGCATCAACTTGTTACTTCATGAGTATACGTGAAGTAATTGAGTAGTAACACTATGTGAGTAGGTGTAGCAGTGTAACAGGCGAGGTATGGAAGACACAGCGTGACCTCTATTCCCGCTCTATACTCTATTCCCGCTCGACTTGTATCTACGCAGGTGCCCTCGCAGGCACCCTCCCTTTAGCTTCCCCTCCCTCCGACACCTGCCCCGCTCAACCCCGCTCTAGCACCCGACACCCGTCATATTGACAAATAAACGTGATGCCGTCTATTGATACAAGACCTGCCACCATTTGTTACGGTTCCCATCACATGTGTTCGCGTGACATTGTCAAATGACAGGAATCACGTCACTGTCGAGGCGCGCAGCCATTTGTAACCCCATTAGGCGGAGTGCGCCCCGGCGAAGGCGGCCGCGGAGAGGACGGGGGCTCATTCGCACACTCATAACCACCACTAATAGGTTAAGTTCGATCAGGGCAGAGGAAGGGGGCTCATTCGCACACTCATAACCACCACTAATAGGTTAAGTTCGATCAGGGCAGAGGAAGGGGGCTCATTCGCACACTCATAACCACCACTAATAGGTTAAGTTCGATCAGGGCAGAGGAAGGGGGCTCATTCACCCACTCATAACCACCACTAATAGGTTAAGTTCGATCAGGGCAGAGGAAGGGGGCTCATTCGCACACTCATAACCACCACTAATAGGTTAAGTTCGATCAGGGCAGAGGAAGGGGCTCATTCGCACTCATAACCACCACTAATAGGTTAAGTTCGATCAGGGCAGAGGAAGGGGGGCTCATTCGCACACTCATAACCACCACTAATAGGTTAAGGATTCGATCAGGGCAGAGGAAGGGGCTCATTCGCCCACTCATAACCACCACTAATAGGTTAAGTTCGATCAGGGCAGAGGAAGGGGGCTCATTCGCACACTCATAACCACCACTAATAGGTTTAAGTTCGATCCAGGGCAGAGGAAGGGGGCTCATTCGCACACTCACTTAACCACCACTAATAGGTTAAGTTCGATCAGGGCAGAGGAAGGGGGCTCATTCGCACACTCATAACCACCACTAATAGGTTAAGTTCGATCAGGGCAGAGGAAGGGGGCTCATTCGCACACTCATAACCACCACTAATAGGTTAAGTTCGATCAGGGCAGAGGAAGGGGGCTCATTCGCACACTCATAACCACCACTAATAGGTTAAGTTCGATCAGGGCAGAGGAATGGGGCTCATTCGCAGACTCATAACCACCACTAATATGTTAAGTTCGATCAGGGCAGAGAAAGGGGGCTCATTCGCACACTCATAACCACCACTAATAGGTTATGTTCGATCAGGTTATGTTCGATATGTTTTTGACACGGGTGGAGCGGTTCCTTAACGAACGGGCCATGTGCAACAACGAAAGCATTCCTTCTCCTTACTTTCCCTGTAGTCTCTTACCTACACTCATACTTACTACACTACCACAGATGAAGAGCCACCAGCGGGGCTCCGCCCCAGCTGAAACAAGCTGTTGCAAGTTTTATCGTCCGTTTTATATTCCGAAAGAAAAAAATATAAGGAAAATCTCTGAATCCTTCTGAAGACAATGATTCCTTAAAAATTGTCCACATTTCTCCCAAAATTATGGGAGAACTACTTATATTTTCGAAAGAATTGTGTATATTAATTTTAAGATGTCTGTCAAGGACAGATTCTATTAAGAAAAAATACCTCTGACATTAATTGCGTTGATGGTATGGATAATTCGAGAAGGTGAGCGCGATTTATTACCATTAGCTTCATTCTTTTTGTTACGTACAGAAAAGGCACGGCGCAGACGATGTAATTTGTACCGAAAAATGAGACAGGACAGTGTCGACATTGACTACCGCGCTCCTGGCGACACCTCATGGAACTTTCTCTGTTTCTATGCGTACGATGGGATTTGTTTCTTTTGTGCAGTTTTGAGACCGTTCTTTTGTGTTATGTTGGGTTGTCAAGGGGTCGTGTTGGTAGAAGTAGATGTTAAGGTTATGACACGCACTATGTTCTAATGACTAAGGATCATTTCATCCCGTTTCGATACTGAAATAATACTTCGTGAACATGTCCATTATTTTTCCATTTTCTGTCCAGGAAGAGGGCAGAAGAGAAGACATGAATTTGGACTTTACGGCGGAAGCGCGGGGAGCGTGTGTGCGTGGGTGCTCCCGAGCGCGACTGGGAGTTGGCTGAATTTGATTGATTAATGATTCCGGGCGCGTCAACTACTGAGGTCATTAGTCCCATAAGTGTATAGCATACTTTTCATAGGGACGTGGCGGTGATCTCCCCCCACTGGATGGTGAGATCCGGCGCCGACCTGCCGTCGACTAGTGAGGATTCCTCGCATTAGCGAGGCATCGCCCCAGCCGGGACAAGTTCTAATTCCCCGACCGGTCTCCCGGCATGTATGATAGTGTAGTGCATGTTTTGGTTGAGGATAGTACAACGAAGAGGAAGGAAAGATCGCGCGCGATCCGTGGCCCGTTTGTTAGCGTACTGCTCCGGCATTCGCCTGGTGTTGTTTGGCTGAAGATTACCACATACAAGTATTCGGAAACGGAAACGAGAAGGGGGCAGCCTGGGCTCGGCAGGGCGGTTGCACGGTCCGGGGTCCTGGCCGTGGTGGGGCGATGGTGACGCGCATCGATTGATTAGTGATTACCGGCGCGTCAGCTACTAAGGTCATTAGTTTCGTAACTGTAGTGCATGTTTTTTGCTGGGGAAGTGGCCGTGATCACCCCCGTTGGATGGCGAGATTCAGTGCCGACCTAGCGTCAGCTAGAAAGGTTTTCTTCAACCAGGTATCTCCTATCAGCAGGCCACCGACCCAGCCGGGAC
The DNA here is from genome assembly GCA_011170035.1 of Teleogryllus occipitalis. Taxonomy (NCBI): domain Eukaryota; kingdom Metazoa; phylum Arthropoda; class Insecta; order Orthoptera; family Gryllidae; genus Teleogryllus; species Teleogryllus occipitalis. The sequence continues at coordinate 126,036 of BLKR01009351.1, forward strand.
AAGCTTTACGCTCCCGACCGCTCTCCCACTATAAGTGTAAGTATACGGTAGGGTACGACAAGCAATGGGAAGGAATGATCGCGCGGTCTGTGGCACATTTCTCAAGGTACTTCTCCAGTATTCGATCGGAGAAGCCACAGAAAACCATCCGAGGAGCCGGTTGCTAGAATTCTTCTTTAGACAGCGTCTGAATTCGACCTAGATGACAAGCTACATTTGGGTTTCTCTCCCGGTTAGAGACACTGCAGTGACATCAGTTAATGCATGTGTGGTAGTGTAGTGCATGTTAATATAATTGTGTGTTGTAAGTGGGTGTAAGTGAAAAGCTAGTGTCGAAAGTCCTGCCGCCGTCGGTACTCGAACCTAGGACCGCCCGGTTAGAGGCACTGAGTGACATCAGTCGATGCTCTGAGCCACCACTCCCGGTGGGTAGGGTGGGAAAGGAGTGCACGGACAGCAGGGCGAGCCGTGGCGGACGGGTGGGGCGGGGGTGCGGAGATAAACTCAGGCAATTACAGGGAGAGCCGACGCTCGCGGCGCGGCCCCGACCTGCCATGGGCGTCTGCGCCGCAATCTGCCCCCGTCTACCCCCAGCGTGACCTATCGACCTTGGACGTCGCGCCCTTCGGTCCCCCCCCCCCCTCCGCGACAAGAAGTTACACATGAAAACGCGCGGAGGTAGAACGGGCGACCAATTTATTTAATTAAATTTATCGTCCAAAACAGTCAAAACTGTGCATGAAGCATGAGGGAGAACGTAAACTCTGCTCATGCTTTCTTACAATCTAGAAGCACTACCTCACTTCTTTGCCCTACATAATGAAATAATAAATAGTGCTGTTTCCAAGGAGCGTGGTTGGTGACATTTCAAAATTACAGCTCAAATTTTCTCTTCAAATGAATTTGAGAACGTACTTGTATCAGCATACGAAATAAAGATTTTAGTTTATAGTATTGATGACAATGGGAAACTAATTTTCCATAAATACCATTCTGTGGTGCTACAACACAC